>BMAO01029263.1:0-34314 GCA_019973975.1 Trichonephila clavata
AAGGGTACTGTTTTTCCTGATACTAATGTATTAGAGTCACTACAGTCAAAGTGGCTTTTTTCACCAAAATTGATTTTTTTCCCATATAAGAATCTGTTATTTTGATATTGTGGTGCAAATTTTACTGCAATGACGCCAATACATAAGTACCATTTTCCTTTATAGGCAGATTCCATGTTTTTCCATTGTAACAAAAAAAGTAGAAAAATGCAACTGAAGAAAATGACACTCAATTCAAACTAATTGAGATTTAACAGATTGTCAATATTGTGATTTTAAGTTAGAATTTCTATTCACGTATAAGATTTTGCTTATGGTAGTTTCATCAAATCTTTATTTAAAGTAGCTTTTGGTTTGAATTAATATTATAATTTCTATACTATATGTAAGGTTACTTTTATATTTATTTGTTTTCTTTTATTTCAATTTTTAAATATTTAAGATTTTCTGCTATGTGTTTTTTTATTGTTCAAAACGTTTATGGCAATTTTATCAAAATTAAGGCTTACTTTTTCTGTTTTAGATAACGTTTTAATTTAAATTGATGTTATAATTCCTATTTCAGTGTCACAGTTTTATTTTTCTGAACTATCCTTTTCTTCCGTATCATTGTTGGTGCAGTAATTATGTGATACAAAGACTCACACACACACAAAAAGTCTACTTTTCAGCCTAATAATAATTTGTGAGGCCTTTTGTAAACAGAATCTTCGATCATGATTACCTATTCATGACACAAATATCAAAGGGTTTTTTTTTTTTTACAATCAATGAAACTACACCTTCACTTCTCACCAGAATTTTTTTTGTCATGTCCATTTCTTCACCAAAAAAAAAAAAAAAACATTGTTAGAAAAATTATGGATGAACACGGAGACTATGGATGCGATTAAATGCTCATCAAAGTAATTTTCCTTCTGACAAATCTGTTCATATGCAGATTGTATATATACACATGCATTGTATACATTTTTTACATATAAATGTTGTATGTTTTACATATCGATGCCATTTTCTGTTGTTGAAGATAAATATTCATCCTTACTAATAATAATTCCTTCATCAGCATATTCAATATTTTGTTCAATGTAGAGAATATTACTTAAAATATAACAAAGAAAATGACACTGAATTCAAACTAATAGTTCTTAACATGTTGGTAATATCGTGAAGATAATGCTTCATATTTATGAGGAACCAGTATGTATCATGTTTTTTTTGCGTGTCGCAGTTTTTTGCCTTATGGTCCTTATGATCGATACGAATTCATCTTTGTTTTAAATGAGAAAAAGTCATAAATTTAACAAAAAGCTATTTGCTGAAACTATGATAAGGTGACCTTGAAATAATATTCTCATATTTTCTTTGGAATTCCATTTTGACCAGATTTTTCGTCATGACTTAACTTTGTTTCTGGCAATCTTGCAAATCAGAAAACTGTATCAGGTGTGGTCGCAAAAATGTTTGCACAGAAAAAGGATGCACCTTGAAAAGATTTTCTCATATTTCCCTCTGGGTTTCTTTAAAATTCAGTGTTGAAATGATTTTACGTTGCTTCTGATAATCTGTTCCTCGCGTAGTTTCTTGGAGATCATATGCATATTTTATGTTATCATACTGTCCATATACGATATATATATTTTAATTATTACTATAGTTATTTATCATTGTATGTACTCATTCTTTTGCTCTTTGCAATCAAATTGTAATTTTTAATAGAAATATTGCAAAAAGTATTGTTTTAAGAATGTGTTTTTTAACAATATGGTTTATTATTTGTTTCATTTAGTACTGTTGTTGGTTCTGGACTATTTCAACGGGACCTGTTTTAGGTAGATTTTAATTTTAGTTCATACTAATTAAATTTTTTTTAGTATTGAATTACATCTAATACTCTATATTAGATGTATTGCAGAGATGTTAGATAGTATTATATGAGGTATGGGTACAATGCTAATTTAATTTTTTTTTTTCAGTTGAAGGCTTTCTAATATTTTTTATTTATGATAGCATTTAGTGAATCAGTTTATCATCATTCATTTTTTCTTTCGGTTCATCTATTGCAGGTTGTTTCACCCATAGTTCCCATAGCAGAAACTTACAACTGCTATCACTTTTTCTTTAATAATTTTTATTTATATTTGCATTCATTCATATCTATTTACTCTTCAACTTGCTAATTTTCTCTCTTACATTGAAATATTTGTTTTTGTTAAATTATTATTTACTTTGAGGCAAAATTGCAATTTGTTTAAAATTATTTATAGTGAAAACATTCATTTGAAAAAAAATATTTTTAATTTTTGGTTATACTACTTTTTTCATACAGGGTTTATCCTCACTAAAATATTATAATTGCTATAATAGATGAATTTATGTTTTTAACACTTAACCCGTGCGAAGAACGGGCATTTCAGCTAGTAGCTTTAAAAATAAAGAAAAGAGATGAGCATAAAGAAAATTAGGCATCTATTTGTATCGAAATACTGTTTATTTTAAAGAAATGACTTACCTTATGAACTTCCAGAATTGTTTACTCTAGAAATGTACTATTTTTTCAAAAGCCTAGGATAATACACGAATTAATAACTTAAAAAACACAGTAGGTCTACATGTGAGCATTTTTGGTTTCTTCATAAAAAGGGGCGGGGGGTGAGCGTTATACAACGAAATGCATCAAAATTAAAAATTGCTACTTGAAAGTATAGGTGCGCGCAGTGGCGCACACAAGGGGGGGTTCTAGGGGTCCGGACACCCCCCAAAGCCCTTGAGTTTTTTTCGATTGATGATAATCCTGTATATATATATATAACGTAAAATTTAATTAAGTACTTGTAATTAACAATTTTTTTTTTATTTATTAATGCTAATTATTAATTCAATAATTTATTTTTTACTGTTTTTTGTTAACAAAATCAACAAAACCAGAAGTATCAATTGGTGTTGTCTTGAGGTATTGATACGAGTTGGGAGACTTTCGACCATGGACTCGCCCCTTGAAAAAATTTTGTGTGCGCTACTGGGTACATGTTATTTTCCAGATTTTACGGTGTATATTCAGAAATCCTTTTTATATTTTTTGCAATAGAAACACCAAAAAATTCTCTTTAGTTTTTCATGCAATGTGCTTCATATCTTTCATATAAAGTCCAGTAACTGTTGACTTCGACACATCCTCAAAAAAATTTCCTAATCCATTTCGTATCAATGTCTTCTTGTGTCAATGTTTTTACAGAACACACAGTCACCGCCACCACACGTAATCTAATATCCTCAATTCCCTTCCCATGTCATCCAAAAAACAGACCGACTTCCCCGCCGACAACCAAGGAGGTCCACCAGCCGTAGAAAACACGCCATCAAATGACCCCCAAATCAATGGTATATGCTTTATCACCCTATTCCTCCAGTTCACTGGACGACCTTTTCCTCCTGGGGTATCATGGATTGGGATGAACCATCCGCACAGGGTCTGTCATCGGTTCATATTAGCCTCCGTAATATTTCTGAACTACGCTGACTTCTAGTTTTTTTCTTTTTTGGGTCGCCCCAAGATAAGCATCGTGGAGTGTTGTGTGTGAGATGGAGTAAGAGCCAAGAGATCGCTGTTGTTGATAAGACCAGTCGAGCAATTAATCTTCGGATTTGCTTTATCACCTCGCTAATGGGTAGTCGACAAGTATTTATTATTTGAATGTTAACGCCATTGATTATTGGCGGGAGGGAGTATTAAGGAAATGAAAAGGATTCCTTAAACAGGGCATATTTTAACGGAGTGGTGTTTATTTTCTTATCTTATATATATAGTGTGATATAAATTTTGGTTTATCGTCAAAGGATTAAAAAAAACACATTCTTGATATTATGCAGTTTTTTTTTTTTTTTTTCGTATTTGGTGGCGAAAACAATATTAAAGAATTTTGGAGTGTTTTTGTATATAAGGTGACCAGGTCTTTTTACAATGAAAAGGAGGATGAAAAAATTTAAGAAAAAGTTTCAACGTAAATACATATGGAACATTTTATCTATATTAATTCAAACAACTTTTTGCCAGATACGGGGTTGGGGGTTCCTAGAAACCCATATGCCCACAGAAATTTTCGTAGATTAATTCAAACGAAAATATGCAAATAACGCTTACATTCGTTGTAATTATTTGCTTAAACAAGGACTTTCTCATTGAATGATTTTTTTCCTCACTTGTCCAAATGTTATTACCAACTGAAAAAACTCCTTCAACTGCTGCATTAGTTCCAAGGCAACACAACGTTAATTCAACAAAAATAACTAAATTTTTATGTGGAATGTGGTGTTCATTTTTGAAATAGTTACCGTAAAATCCACCTATACTTTAAAGCTGCAATTTTTTTATATTTAAGGTATGTTCGTCGTTTTACGTGCATCCCCTTTTTTACTAAGACACCTGAAATGCATGGATGCAATGCCCTTACGTTTTAAGTCATTTATGTTGTTGTTGTTTCTAATGCCACCTGTCTGACGGTGTCATATCGAGGCCCACGAAATTCATCGTGGCATGGGGCTAGGTGTACGCCTGTCGTTAGCTTTTAGCTTTGACAGTAAGATTTGTCTCGGTTCTTACACGATAGATTAAGTCATTTATTCAAGATATTATTCCAAGCTTTAAAAAAAGTTAGTATACTTCTGGAATTACAACCCTTTAAATTAAAAGGAAATATTTTTAAAAAGAAATAGTATTTCGATTTGTGTAGAAGTCTTAATTTTTTTTCTATACTCATCTTTTTTCTTCATTTATTTTTAAAGCTTTCATTTTTATACCCGGCGTATAACGCACACCCGTAAATTTTGATCTTATTTTTTTGTGTTAAAAGTGCTCGTTATACGCCGGATTTTACGGTTTATATTTCCATCCATCTTTTATCAATTTCATTGTGTTGATTTTCCACTTGTTTCAATTTATTACAACTTAAATATACATTCAGTCTTCTACTCTCTTCAAACGGACAATTGTCATCGATTTTATTACCTCTCCCTCGGGCATCTCTTTCCGTAAAAAACTCCACACAGTTCTCAAAATCTGCCCAATGTGCTTTTGATATAGTAAAAAAAAACCATTGAAAACCTGTTGATCACAAGGCAGTAAGTACTGTGATCACAGTCATTATAAAACTGTGATGTTTGTTTCAGACCATTCTTCGACATATTTGAAACGTGTTTGGTTCATCTCTGATTACAGAGATCAACAGATCAGTTTTAAAATATTGAAAAGGAGGACAAGTAGGAGAACACTTTTCAAGAAAGGACAGAACCTTTAAAAGGAGGACTGCCCTCCCAAAAGGAGGATGGTTGGTCACCTTATGTATATTTAATAACTGCATGGAACTACATTATGATATTTTCACACACACACAATAGTATAATTTTTTTTACAAACCTCAAATACGGAAATAAAATCTCTCTTCCTCGTTGTGGCCGTCGTAGTCTAGTGGTCATGTTGTAGGTTAAGTCTTGGTATCACTAACTATATACTATCGTATCACCACGCACTATGCTATCACAATGTATTTATTTTCGTTGACGATCCAATTGGAATCTCTGTTTCGCATCTCCCTCTTAGTGAACGTGGTAGCCTGGTAATTATGATCGCGAATTCGTGGTCGGCGTTGTCGAGTTGTTAGATCTGGTGGGTCTTGGTGTCACTAACTCTATACTATCAGGGCCGGCTGTTGCTGTTTTGCCGCCTCGGATAAAAATAGGAAATGCTTCCCCTCTCTCTCTCCAAAGTAAAAAATCATAATTAAACAAGATAAATTGTTCGTATTAATACACACCTATAGAACTTGAATGTTTTTTTGCGAACAAAAAGGCAGCATAACAATATATATCAGTAGCGCACACAAGAATTTTTCAGGGGGGGGGATCCAGGGTTGAAAGTCTATTCTCGTATCATGTTCATTATCATTATAATTGAATGAATAATTAGCATTAATTAATAAAATTAATTGTTAATAACACATACTTAAATAAATTTTACGTACTATATACATAGGATTATAGTCAATCGGGAGAAAAAATCAAGGGCTTTGGGGGGGGGGGGTTCCGGACTTCCAGGACTCTTCCCTTGTGTGCGCCCTTGATATATGAGTGTCTTAAAAATACAAAAAAGAATACTAAATTAAGGACATCATGACTTATTATTTCAAACGAGTAAAATGTAAGAGAAGAAATCGCTCTTTTCAGCAGGCCAACTTCTTCAATAAAGGGTCTACTTATGGTGGGGATCACAAGTGTTTATTTTAACTTATTGTGACTACACTCAAGACTAAAATAAAACAACTGCTTTGGCTCTCATTTACCAAAAGCTCTTAACTACCCCTGTCCTCCTTTGGATAGCTGACACCCGACATCGTATGGATGAAAAGAATGTCCGTTGTGATTCCACTCTGGACTAGGGTGAAAGTTATTAGTGAAAGATATGTAAAATATCAAATTTTATTATTTAATATATATTCCTGCCACGGACCTTTTTTGCTTCAACATAAAAGAAAACTGATATTATACATGCATACAAATTAAGGAAATAAAATACGTTAAATGAAATACCAAATTCACACCCAATAATATTTCAGAAAATATATCAAATTTCTTGCAACAAAAAATATATATATATTTTTCAAATTTGATCCAAATGCCGCCTTTAAAATTTGCCGCTCCGGGCAAAGGTCCGGTTTGTCCGTCCCTTGAGCCGTCCCTGATACTATGTATCATCAAACGTTACTATCATAGTTAGTTTTATATATCTCGTTATTAAAATATAGTCTTTCTCTCTCTCTCTCCCTCCTTGTGGTCGTGGTAGCCTGGTGGTCATGATCGCGAACTCTTGTCCGGCGTTGTCAAGTCGGGGGGTCGAGTTTTGTTGTCACTAAAGTCCCGCCGTGTAGAGGTCTAGGTTCTAGGTCTTGGTGTGGAGGAAGTTTGAAAAGTGAGATGCCAGCTCAGCTGTAAGCCTTGTTATTTGTCGGGTTCAAAATTACGAAGTCCGTCATCAATAGCGCTAGTGAAGCTGCAAAGCGCAATTATCAGTCTTTTTCTCTGTATATAATAATTAATAATTTGCTGATAGTTTAGAGATAAATGAAACTATGCTAATGAAGTGAAATAAATTTCTTAAAAGTTTGGATTAATTTAAAAAGCCTTTCGCGACTTTGAAAATACAGGTTTCCCATCTCTCTGAGGCTCTACTAACTAATTATTAACAAATTTCCAAAGAAAAAAAAATTCAATTTTAAGTTAATTTAGCAACGGTTACGCAAATTCTAGATACGCATCAAAATGTATGCATCTTACAAAAACAAATATTTTATAATACTATAATTTTAGAATTCTTTAATTCTAATTAGTTTCAGAAGCAAACGCGGAGTAGAAAATGTGGGAAATAGTATGAAAAATTACATCCGAAATCCTCAATATAAAGATGTTTAAAAAATGGCAGTATCATTTTTTATTGTATTAATTATTTATTAGTGCTCCAGCTGTAGCTTACAAATGAGTTATAAAAATGATTTTAAATGTATAGAAGTAAAATACAAAAAAGTCTTTATGTTTGATATTTTAAATTTAATCAGAATCAATCTCTGTCCTCTAAAACTTGTATAAGAATGGTTTTTTGTTTTCTTAGTTAAGAATAGTGTATGGTTTTGAAGATAAAAGTTGTTTTGTAGATAAGAATAGAGAGAGATATATCTATATATATGTGACTAGAAGGAATTTTTTAACAAATCTGACAAAAGGTTAGTTTAGAATTTTAGTCTATTGTGCATAGATTTTTTCCAATTTCGAAGTTTGTTTGCAAAATAAAATTTATATTTTAAAGTACTAAGAAATGATCAAAATAATAGTCAATTATCAGAGATCTCAATAGAATAAATATTTTCGATAACTTTTTATTCTAAAACTACAAATCGCAAACGTATTAAATCTTTATCTTATAAACCTCTACAAAAACATTAAAATTTAAAATATTTCTTGGAAAAAAGTTATTGTTATAAGTAAACCTGACTTCGCGATTGAACATTTGTAAATACAAAAACTTTTGAGAGGAGAAAATATTATTGAAAGAAAAATTATATATCTCTCTTGCATGAGTAAAAAAGGCTTTTGAAAATTATATACATATATATATATATATATATATTTGAGTTTTATATTGAGTAAGATAAAATATTTTACAAAAATATTTCTGATATAATTTTATGTAGTAATGAATGTTGAGTTCAGTAACCCTTTTGCGTGAATATTCTATGATTCTATTCAATCTAAGAGATTGATAATCCTATTTCTATTATATATATATATATATATATATAACCGGTTTTTCAAACTTTTTAGAAAATATATTTCATATTTTGTTGTATCAAGATTTGTTTTCTGACGTTTTCATCCATTATCTTTTGGGGTTATTGAATGAGGCTTAGAATTTTTGTAGTAATGATACAGTTTAGTATTTTATATCCGCGTTAGCAGTTTTAATATTTTATTGGGTTTTTTCCCCTTGTCTCAAAATACTCACTTATTATTTAATGGAGATTAATTTTAATTTTTTATTGCTTATATTTTTTGTCTATTCGTAATTTTGAATTCAGGAATATAATGTTAATCCTATGGAGTTTTTATGTGTTTCTCCTTAAACCTAAACATGTGCTTTGGTTTAAATGCAATTAAGTGCACCTGAAATAGCAAAAAATAAAGAAGGTTTCTTTGAAATGATCTATGTTCATGACAGTCACATGATAAATGCAGTCACGTGTTCTCCATGGAATTCAGAACTGACATACTTCACTTGTGCTTGTTGCTCTACTTGTAAAATTGACGCAAAATTTGGTAAAAATGCTGATGTATTAAGATTCTTCAAAAAGAGAGAGAGAGTTTTTCAAAGTTTCTAAAGAAAAATCCTCTAATTATGCGTGGGTTTTAACCATTGTTTACCTATGTGCATTATTATTGTTGACAAATATGTATATTTTAAAAGAAAATCTCCGTAAAATGCAACAGTTGGCAACAGCGAATCGCAGGAATTGATTGGCTGGAAACATGTGATTACATTTATGATGCAATTACGACATCACATGAATTTATTAACTAATAGGTTAAGTTCATGACGGTCACATGATAAATACTATCACGTGTTCTACATTGAATTCTTTGAATAGCCGTCGAACCACAAGTTCTCTCCTGAGGTTTAGAGGTAGAAGACCCTTGACCACTCGCACGGTGTTCTCAAAATTGGGGTGGAAACGAGCCAAATCGCACTGTCACCTGCATATTCGAATGCTCAAAGCTACGACTAACGACAGGTGTAAATGTAGCTCATTGCCACGGTAAGTTTTGCAGGTCTTGATCTCATGTTGAACAGATGGTATAAGTAACAACAACACTAAATTCAATACAAACTGACATTAGACTTTTACGTGCTGTTCTACTTGTAAAATTTGGATACAATTTCAAATAAGTAAATTGGGTAGATATTAAAATCTTAAAATTCTTCAAAAAGTTTTTCCAGTTTTTCTCAAAATTTTTAAGCAACATATGTATTTTAAATTCAGTGGATTTAGTTTACCTATATGCGTTATTCTTGTTGATAAATATTAACTTTTTCAAAGAAAGGTTCAGCAAAAAGCAAATGTTGGCAACAGCGAACCAAATGAACTGATTAGCTGGAAACGCATGATTATCATCATCATGTGACTGTGACGTCACACAAATTAAGCCCATTGGCCACTGGCGTAGCGCTCTGAGAGGGCCCTGTATCAAAATTACTTCTGAGCCTTTTTTTAGATATGGGAGCCCTGTTAGTGAGACTGTAGTTCACATGTTGGGGTCCCTGTAGCTTGGAAGCCCCGTATCATTGATACGGCGGTAGCTACGCCCCTGCCACTGGCTGAAAACACATGATTGCATTCATCATGGAACAGTGACGTCACATGAGTGTATGGACTGATTGGCTTTCAACACGTGATGCAGTTATCATGTGATTATGACGTCATATGATATTCGCCCGATTGATTTTTTCCTCTATTTTCTGAAAATAATTTTATGTTTATTTCAATGATCCATTTCTGAATTTTCATATTTTTAAGAGATATTTAGAAATCATTTCAAATATCAGAGAAAAAAATATGATGACAGAGAAAACTTTTTCCCCCTGCTCTTTTGGATGCAATTTATTTAATTCAAATTAATTTTCTTTTCGAGCTTTGAGTAGAACATTAGAGTGAAGAAATAAGAAATAACTGTTCTTTTTAATGATTTTTTTCACCTAAAGACTATGAAGTTCACCA
Organism: Trichonephila clavata; assembly: GCA_019973975.1. Classification (NCBI taxonomy): domain Eukaryota; kingdom Metazoa; phylum Arthropoda; class Arachnida; order Araneae; family Nephilidae; genus Trichonephila; species Trichonephila clavata. Next base: position 10,317 of record BMAO01029263.1, read on the forward strand.
TCAATAACATTTTTTTTAATATCATTGTCAACATTGCATTATAAATCATGTCCAAATCGTGAATGTTTCTAGAAAGTTTGACGAATGGATCTGCTTAAAAGATATCTTCTTTTGACACATTTTATCTAATCCATTGGAATTGCTTGGGGAGAAAAAGGAAGTGTATATCACAGATGCATTTGGTTCTAAGTGAGAACGATAAGGACATTCCTATTTCTAGAGTACCGAAAGTAAATAAGACATTTTCACACTTACGTGTTATCTCTCCAATGAGCGATAATAATAAAAAAAACTCTTCTTAAGTAAATACGACGTGACGAAAGATTTGTTTCATTATTTAGAGGAAATTAGTTTCAGGTTTGGAGTAAATTTTCTGTGTTCAATCAGCTGTATCATTTATTACAAATTTTATCTAATCATTATGTTCCGGACATATTTTTTAAACTTCCTTTTTCATTACAGTATGGTACATTTCTTTCGTGTTTCTTTTTATTTTACAATATTTATAAATATTTTTTTTGTTTCTTTGAAACAAAAAATAAACTTGAGCGAATGATAACAATTTAAACATGTTTAAATCTTAGGAAGTTTAATGACAGCATATCTATAACCATTTTCCCCAGAACAGAGTTCGCTAACATTTGGAACGCTAAATGTATAATTTTATGTTTGGCGAACTACGAATTGATTGACCACTACATGGCAGACTTCTTTAACTATATTCTCACACATTATTACGTCTCTATTTACATTTCCGTATCATTGAAAAGGAACTTTACAAAAAGCAAGAACGAACCATCAACAAAAAGCAATATGAACAAACTAAAGCAGCTGTTCTTAAACTTTCGATTGTCACGAACCCTCTTTATGTGTCAGCTCCAAGATTTTGAACACCCCTCTCTAGTGGCGTAACGGAGATTATTAGGGCCCCACTACAAAGTCAGGTTTAGGGCCGCCCTCAATGCGGTGATTGTGGGGGTGGACGTTACGCCACTGCCTCTCCCTGACTCCCAACCCTTAGCTAGGTGATTTAAAGGTTCCACAATAATCCTAAGATTGCTACAGACTTTTATAATCCTTCCCTTTAAGAAAACAATTAACTTCTAATTAAGAATCCAATTAAAACTAAATTAATGTTCTTGATCGAAATACATGTTCTTGTAATTTTTATATTGGGTTGGCGACCGTTTCCACAGAGTGTGCTTAGTTGATATCATGATTTTCAAGATGTTTGGAAAAAATAAAAGAATAAGGAAAAGCAGTAATGCATCGTCTGTGCTTATGTTTGTCAATCATGAAAATATATATATAAAAAAACAATAGCAAATGTGCTATTACGATAGCTTAATTAAATTACTGATAAAGTTTTAATCCTTAGTCTCTCCTCGACCTAAATTATGACTTTATATAGCAATTCTTGTTGAAGTACTTATTGTTTTAGAAATACAATACTTCGAAACAATAATTCTGTATGAATTACTTGATTATTTATATATTTTTAATACATTCCTTAAAATATTATAAGTTTGTCACTTCAAGCACAGAGGTCAATAGACTTTCGAAAAGGAAAAATCAAGTTTTCAGTGTGCGTGCGCACCCTGAAAAGGTGGAAGAATTCCCCTACTTATTGAAATATTTTCAATAAACTTATATGTTTTTTTTTCTTTCTTAAACTTCTTTTTTCACTGCTTTATGCTTTGTTTTACTCTAATTAAGTTGTTTAAAAAATCGTTTAAAATTCATTTGGTTGATTATAACCTGACTGGAACATCTGCTCATGCTCCTCAGCTCCCAAAGTCAGGAAAACTGAGATTGACACACCATAGGCTGTTGCGAGTAGCGCACACAAAAATTTTTCAAGTGGGGGGTCCATGGTCGAAAGTCCCCCAACTCGTATCATACCTCAAGACAACACCAATTGATTCATTTGATTTTGTCGATTTTGTTAACAAAAAACAGTAAAAAATAGATTATTGAATTAATAATTAGCATTAATTATTAAAATAAATTGTTAATTACAAGTACTTAATTAAATCTTACATTATATATATAGGATTATCATCAATCGAAAAAAAATCAAGGGCTTTGGGGGGGGGCGGTCTTCTAGGATACCCCCCTTGTGTGCGCCACTGGCTGTTGCGCATTGGAGCATTTTAGGTGCATTGTTCTAATTAGATTTCCCTTTTCTTTGTTATTTTTTTTCTCGACATTTTATGCAACATTTTTGGCAATTTTAAAAAAACTTCCTCATTTAAAACTTGAATTACAACATTTTTATTGTTCGGGGGTAACTCGCTAAATTTTGCCAAAATAAATTATTGAATTAATAATTAGCATTAATTATTAAAATAAATTGTTAATTGCAAGAACTGAAGAAAATTTTTATGTTATATATATAGGATTATCATCAATCAAAAAAAAAACTCAAGTGCTTTGGGAAGGGGACCCCTAGGATACCCCCCTTGTGTGCGACACTGGCTGTTGCGCATTGGAGCATTTTAGGTGCATTGTTCTAATTGGATTTCCTTTTTCTTTGTTATTTTGTTATTCTTCCTGTGTTTTTCGACATTTTATGCAACATTTTTGGCAATTTTTAAAAAACTTCCTCATTTAAAACTTGAATTACGACATTTTTAGTGTAAGGGGTAACTCGCTAAATCTCGCCAATCGTCAAATTTTAGCCACACATCTCGTCTATTTATTTATACTGTATGTATATGTATGAGTCACAATTTGCACTTATGTCGAAATGTTCACCAATGCATTGCTATCGATTTCTTCATCGCCACCTTATGTAATCAGAATCCAAAGCAGTTGAGTATTAAAAAGTATATCGTGTTCGCGCTCATATTTCTCGATGACAGCAACAGATGGTCAGATTTCAAAACGCCTTCCGGCCAATCCGGGACAAGTTGGTCATGCGTATTTATTCCCGAAATAAGAGCGGGAACCGCCTTGCTTTTGACGCCGCGTTTGCATTAGCATCTAAATCAGATGCTTGCGAACGCGCTTTGAGATAAGATTCACTTGACTGTCATAATAAGAAATGATCTATTGAGACAGGATATATTCGACTTCATCACAGATAATGCTTTGAAATGTTAGATATGTCGGTGTATGTTTTGGCATTTTTTCGTTGTGCTTTCATATAACGAATAATCAGTGAATATTTTTTTAAATTATATGTTAATCCTTACTGATGTGGAATTCTTAAAACAGGGTTTATTGAAATTTTCCATCTTATATAACATATTTTTAATATTTGAAATGTGTTTGTAAAGTGGTATTTCAAGATCAAATTAGGGTTTGCAGCCCCGGGATCCCGGTGTTTTTTCCATTCCCGAAATCCCGGGATTAAACTTTTGCCTGAATTATATTTTAAAATTTTTTTCTCATCAAAATTTTTTAAGAATTTAATTCTTAGAAAATTCATATTTTGCTTATGAAATATGTACTAAGTAGAATTTTTTGTGTGCAATTATAAGTACTATAAGTAAAAAAAATATATGCAGCTCTCATTTCTCGTATGGGAGAACGTAACACAGATCGAAGTGGCTCATTACAATACTTATTCAAAAAAATAAGCAACATCTCAAGAATAGATTTTGTCACAGTTCCTTCTTCAATTAAATGTCGTCAATTAATAGCGGACCTGCTGGGAAGACTTGAGACACACTTCAAATCCCTTTGCATTACTAACAGCTCATGCAACTGGATCTTCTATTTTGAATAAGGTAACACTTGAAATTGATTCACATTCTGATTCAATAACTGGATCAATTTATACACAAAAACTATTAAGTGTAGCAGAAAAACTGGGTAAAGTTATCAAAGAGGTATATGCACCAATGCAGTCTATTAGATTTGACACTGTCATCAAAAATTCAAAAAGAAAAAAATGTCTCTTATTTGAAAATGGAGGGAGAGAGAAATGGTGACTACCTGAAAAGAACATACTACTATTTAATAACGATAACACCTACTAGTATAGAATCCAAACGAGCATTTTCTTCGGCAGGACGATTTGTAACAAAAATAAGAAGCCGTTTGAACGATAAAACGATGGACGAGCTGTGTTTTTTAAAACTTATTTACAGAAACACAAGAAATCAAGAAATTTTTTTAAATTTCATTATGTACTGTTTTTATTTGGTTTTTATGATAAATAAATTTTTTTATTTGTTTCAATAAAATTAATATTAGATCAATTTTTAATTATATTTTCAGTTTTATTATGCAATTTCAACTATGCTAAAGTGTAAGCATTTTTAATAAATAGTCCAATCCTAATTCTGGGGTTGAAAATATAACACGGGATTGCAAACCTTAGTTCAAATTATGTAATATTGGGGGTGGGGGGGGGTAAGTAATGAGATCTTATTTCTGGTCAGTTCAATACTTTTATTATATCATCGAAGCATCTCATTTCTGTGCTATAAAAATTGACCAGTTAACTGTGGCGCCTCCGTTTGAGAATGCGCAACTATGTGTGTCACTGAAATTGAGAGATGACGAGTATTCTCGTCAATCACCGAGTAAAAAAAGTGCAAAAATATTGAGTTTATTTTTTAGGCTCGATATCTACTTAACTTCGGGTCAGGATCTATCTCTGGGCTCAGCACCTGGTCGGTGTCACGCATTTGTCCCATGGGCGACTATGGCTGAAGGAACCTTATTGTAAATTAACTTTCTGACATTTGCCTTTGCTCCTTTTTGGCTAACATCTAAGAAACATTATCATTGCACATTGCAAATTCGTTGTGCGAACTTATGCACTGTTTCAGCCGTTCCATACGGGGGGACACATGAGTTCATCTTAAATTTTACACATATTTTATTTATCTGCTTTACTCCCGCCTGGCCTCAAAATGTTCTAAACATTTTGAAATTTGAGACTATGTTTCGTTTTCTTCAAAAATTACAATTCAAATAGCCAATGGTCACTACTTTTTACGCATGACGAGTAAACTCGAGCATGCGTAAATGACGAATCCTGCAACTTTTCCATGACGAATATACTCGTCAATCACGTATTTTACAAATATAAATTTGGGGAAAATCATCTGATTAAAAATCCCTTTCTTTCTATATTTCTTCCCTTCTCGTTACGTAGTGGTTGCAGCAGCCGAGTAGTCATGGTCGCAAACTCGTGACTAGCATTGTTTCTGTCGAGTCGCAGGTTTGAGTCCTAGTGCCTCTAATGACACATCATTTAGTAGGGCTAATGCAGGGGTTCTTAACCCTGTGCCCGCGAAGCTATTTTTGTGCACCCGCGACTGTTCACTATATGCAATATCGATATCAAACGTGTCCCCCCCCCCATCGAATTAAATGTGACTATTTTGAATTTTTTGTTTATTTTTGTGTGTGATTTATTGTTTGTGATGCTTATGATTGCAATAAAATAAAGAAATACAGTAAAATACGTTTAACAGAAAGACGCTTAAGATGAAATATCGGTTAACACGAAATAATACAACGGTCCCGACAAAATACTATGTATTTTCATGCATTTTTTCTCTTAACACGAACGAAAATTGTAAACGAAAAGTTCCCTGGAATGAATGAAATAAAACATAAGCCAGATAGGACTGTCCTATTGTATTATTGGAAGAATTCATTGCAGTAGATGATGATAATGAGTGTACAGCCCCAGTTATGGCAGACAAAGACATTTCGGAGTTTTTTCAAAGCTCAAAAAATATCATTGATTCAAATTCCGACGATGAAAATGGAATGAATAATGCAGCACCTGTTCCCGCATCATCCGAAATGAGGAACGTCATGAAAAATATACACAGTTATTTAGACGCACATCTTAATGGTGAAATGAGCATCAAAATGGACGATATCGAACAATTTATTGATAATTAGATGCTAAAAAAACAATGCAAAGTAAAATATCCGATTGTTTTCCAAAAACTCAATAAACGTTTTGTTTTTCAAAAAATTTGAAAATTTGTATCAAATCCCTTTAAAGTTTTGAGAATGCTTTTGTTTCATTGATTTTTATTATTTATATGCATATATACATATATCTATGTAAATAAAGTAAATTCTTAATAAATTTAATTTTGTTGATACATGGTTCTTTTTTGCAATATACTTGGAACACGAAATTCTTTTTCCGAAAAAATATTTTAGTCCCTTCAGTTTCGTGTTGAGCGATTTTCACTGTATTAAAAATCGTTATACTTTTTTTTAACTGCGCCCGCCATCAATTTCCTGTTTGTCAGATGTGCAAGTTTAAGAACCCCTGGGCTAATATATGTTAAATATATCGAGGTTCACAAAGTTTTCATTTTGGCATGATGTGGAAGGTTTCAGTAGTAAAGTGTTTCGAATTCTGATTCCACCTTGTAGAGGAACTGATGCATGTTAGATCTGTCATGACTGAAAGTCCTCATGTTTACGTGTCGATAAAGTTTGGAGAGTGGGGTGCCAGCTCAGGTGTTGTCTTCGTCACTTGACGAAACTCCAAAATTACCGTCCGTTGTTAAAAGCCCTCGACTTGCTAAAAGTCTAGAAAGGGGATAAGGGGAGAATTTGCCAGCTGAGATGTTGTCCTTGTCATTTGACCAAGGTTCAAAATTACTTGGATCTTTTTCCAATAGCCCTCTTGTTGCTTCGTAATGCGACGTAAACAAACAATCAATCAACCCCAACTTACAGTTACAGGTTTGGTTTGGGATACGGAGCAACAAAGGCTATTATCCCACCCCAACTTAGAAAGTAATGTAAATAATTTCATGATTGCTTTTAACGGCCGATGACCAATTTTTTAAAAACAAAGAGGTTTTGTGTGAACAGTTGTTTGTATAGTAAAAATTTGATGTTTTGTAAGATTTATTTCTGATAGTTTGCAACTCGGCTTTAACTGTTGCCGTAATGTCGAATTTATTGAATTTATTTTAAATTTTATTTACTTGTATTATTAACTGGGAAACATCTCTAACTAATTCAGATGAGATTTTGCTGGTGTTCTTTATTTTAATTTTCGGGGAAGAAACACGTAGCAAATCCATAAAAAATTAGAAAGCATCATTTGATATATTAAAAGAATATTAGTATATAAAAGTAGATATTTTTACTGCTTCTATTTTAATAGAATTGAAATTTTAAAAACTAGTTTACATTGAATTCCATTTAATAAAATCAATACGAGTACTTAGACAACTATAAATATTTGTAGGAATGATGATGAGGAACCAACGAAAATATCTATAGAATGATATATAATGTTTATGATATATTTATAATGTATGAATAACAAATGTATTTATATCAATACTTGTTGTTAATTTCTATGCTGTTGCATCTATACAAGTCGATTTACATGTCCTGACAATTTTTTTTAAATTTTCGTTAGTCATATATATTATGAAAAAATTTCAATAAATTTTAATTGCTGAAATTATTATTTTATTCATCCAGTAGCGCATACAAGGGGAGGGGGATCCCCAAATCCGGTCCCCCCCCATAGCCCTTGCTTTTTTTTCTATTTATTATGATCTTATGTATATAGTACGTAAAATTTAATTAAGTATTTGTTATTAATAATTAATTGTATAATTTAATGTTACTTATTTATTCAATAATCAATTTTTTACTGTTTTTGTTCCCGAAAATCCACAAAATCAAAGGAATTGGTTGGACGACGTATTGGGATATGATACGATAATAGTAAACTTTCGACCCTGGACCCCCCCCCCCTTGAAAAATTTCTGTGTGCCCTTGAAAAATTTCTCTAATTATTTCACTCGGTCTGGTTTATTTTAGTTTCTTCAACAACTACTTAGTTTTATTTTATTATATAAAATAAAAAAAATTACTCATTAAAAATTTGTTGAAGTAATCATCTTTTCAACTCCTCTTAAAGAAGAATGTTCTCATTCTCAACTGCTGCAAGCCACAATCAACATCAAAATAATGCTGAATGAAGTACTTCATTCCATCACTGCTTATCAAAAACAAGATTTATGGCCCCAAGATTAAAAGAATGACTTTGTCCACAGCGCTCTTCTTGACTAAAAGTAACTTATATCGGTTATGTTGCTCAAAATGCTACACGGGCTTAAGCCGCTGCTGATAGCGAGCCGGTGTGCTCGTGCTTAGACAGCAAGCATCGGCTTCTAAGACCCCCTTCTCTATTAGAACAAAGGGGACGTTGTGTAGCACTAATTCAGGTGAAATGCCTTACGCAAAGAAAGTCGTCTTTGTTATCAGTTTTGGAATAGGTATATGAGTAAGGGCTTGGCAATTTAGTTAACGTCACTATATGTTGGTTTAACTCGCATACAAATATAGACCTTATTGTATTCTCAGTGTATATTTTTAAAAACATTAAACTTTTTTTTGCTTGTTTTACATACAGATATGCAGTTATATTGAAAATGACTTCATGATGTGAAGATAGTCTCTTCTCGCACCTTGGAGTTCAAGAATCGTAAAAACATTTTGATAGTATTTTTTAGTATGATACGTAAAATAACTAAGTTAATTTTTTTTTATCTCATATAAGTAATACAGAACGATAATATCTATTAGTTACTGTTTGTTAATATTGCAATAATAGTGTATTTCCATTTGAGGTAAACATCGCTTCAATGAGGTGTAAACCCCTTTGAGAATGTTTGACTTTCATCGTTTTTCGAATTATTCAATTTACTTTTTATTAACTTTGTTTTTTCTTCTTTTTAATAATATACTTAAATGCTCAATAACGAACAAAACTATAAACTATACGCTTCTAAATTATGCATTAAAACTATACTACACTAAAACTAAACTATGCACTAAAAAAACTATACACTTCTCAGTTGCATTATCAATACAGCAAAGTGAATTTAAAATAAGTTTTATGTCCATATGTATATAATGACTATTTTCTAAATGATACAACTAAAAACTATTTTAGAAGTCTTGTTTTTTATGGGGGGAAATCACGCGAATTGTATTGAAATAAAATTTCATCGCAAGCATCTCCTGTGGATAGTTTTTCTTGTTAAATAGTAATATAATTCACATACACACAATTTATCCATTCGTCTCAGTTAATTTTGATAATCCATTTTACTCTTGCATGAAAACTCATCTGACAAGAGTAAATCGTCCTCATGATTGAACTGCCATAAGCTCGATTGATGGATTTCAGTGTATATTTTCACCCAATCCATCTATGAAACATAATCTACTTCAAATAACCATAAATTGAATTCATATCTGAACGGAGTCTACAACAATCTAAAGTTTAACTGATCTTCCATTCGACATATCTCGCCCATTCTTACAGCTACTTCATAAATTCAGCGAACCACATTGTCTTCAAACGCACCCCATTCCATCCAACGACTGTTCTCTCTACATCTTTGAACAGTATTCTAGAGTCAAGGGCTTCAAACTCCAGTCAACAACACATGCCCTTCATGACTACAAAGCGTTTCTTCCACATCAGCATCCTTTGTGGAGCAGAAGAAGAATGCCTTTTGGAAAATGGATTGAATCCATTCGATAAACCCTCTCTGGAACACTTCAACCCCCCTACAGGGTCGGTGCTCAGGGTTCGACAACTCCGCCATTCAGGGTCTATGGAGCGTGGTCATGCCTTTAGAATACTACTTTTATTTGCCTCATAAAGGTTTCTGTGGGGTTCCTGAACTGTTTATTACGATGTAGAGTCCCCTTCGACCGTAAATTTGACCCAAGTGAAGGACTATTGTTGGGGATCGAGTGGGATGGTCGTAAACAGCGGCTGTTTGGACATCCATTCCCACGATGGGGTCGTTTGTTTGGGTGAAAAGTCGCCTTTTTTGCAATGTAGTGAGTTTCCTTGCAAATATCGATTTTCTTAGACTTGATGGAATAGAAATTTCATTGTATTTGAGTATTAGAAAAGTGCAATACAAAAAGGAGTTTCATTTGATTTTCTTACTTGAAGTTATTAGTGGTGAAATCATTATAATTCTATATTTTCTCACCTAAAAATTACTGGCTTTCTTTTAAATCATGGCTGTTTAAACTATCACCGCTTGTGGGCCGCATTGCAAAAAAAAATTTTATTTCTGGGCCGCACATACAATATTTTTTTTTAACAAATTGAGATAAAAATTAACTCTATGTAATTTTATTAAAATAAATTATCATTTCTTTTTATTATAAATTTCTTTAATTTGAATTAGACATGAATTGATATATATTTATTTTAAATTTGCTAAAGTTCGATTTACGTTTAGTTTGGATTTCATAAAGATGGGGAAAAATCAAGTTAATGAGAGGAATGAATTTGCGTTTGTGTTGAACAAGCAAATCGATATCGGGCTCAATAGACGAAGTTGCAATTCTCAATGCATTTTCAAGCTGTTTGTCCGTGATCTTTGTCCTATTTTTGTTCTTTGCATGCTTCATTCTTGGAAAATAGCTGTTCACAAATATAAATACTGTCAAAAGCTGAAGGCATTAATAAAGCATGAGTGTGAAAATGAGGATATTTATCGCGCGGTGTAGGTAATCTTTATAAAACTCCAGTATAGAAACATTCCCAAATTTTTCTTTCAGTCGAATGTCACTTTGCAGTTCAATGCATTCCATTTGAAGGTAATTTATTTATTTATAGAGAAAACGGGGTAGAAAATATATTGAAATACTTTTCGTTTTTTCGAAAATCTTGAAATCTTCTTTCAAACTCTTCAATTAAATCGAAAGTTGATGCAGCATATTTTGTGCATACATTTATTTTTTTAATTAAAAATGTGTAAATTGAAATTTTTTCATAATTTGCGTTTGGGCCGCACCTTAGACACAAGCATGTTTTAAATAATAATAATAATAATAATAAAATATTAGTGTACATTACATTCGAAAAAAAACAGCTTACTAATTCAATTCAAATAATAACATAATAATTCATAATTATTATTATTTTACTTTATCTTAATGTTAATTTAATTTGGGAACTACTATCGAAAAACCTTTATTTAAAAAACTGTAACTTGTTCATATTATCGATGTTTATTTTTCAAACTGTCGGGCCCGGGGGATCCATTACGATTAAGACAACGAATGCATCATAAATAAAGGAATAAAATTATATTTACTTTCATATTCTTAATGTGCATTTTATAAAAGTTTGCACTAATAATGAGTTCTGACGAAAGTTTCTATTAAAATTCTGTTCCATGAATGAGAGCTATATGCCCGTCGCACTATTAAGTTGCACGAGGGCTTTTGGGAATGGACCTCGTAATTCTGAACTTTGGTCAAGTGACGAGGATGACATCTGATCTTGACATCTCCCTCTCCTAACTATATCACACCACACCGACGGGGAAAATTTTTAGCTTCGAAAGATTTTTTGGGGTAACGGCCTCTTCTATACGGCAGGTCTTCAGCGGTACTAGACTCGAACTCATGATATGGCAGCCACAATCCTGTGACCATTTGCCTGCTCAGAGTTACGCAACTAGATGAAGTCAGCCATTTGCAAATTAAAAATGTGTTTTAGTAGTTTCGTGTCTGTGTATATATATTAAGTCGACTCTCGATAATTCGAAGTTGGAGGGACCAATGAAAAACTTCGAATTATCAAAAAGGTAGAAAAAAACTCCCAAAATACCACAAAGAGAAATTTTTTTCCAAAACATTTAAATTTGAAGCTATATAATAAAACAACAATTGTACATATGTATAAAATTATTTTGAAGTATTTTTAAAAAAGTACATATTATACAGAAGTTAAAAGTCCTGTATTAAAGGAATACATTCTTTCACAACCCTACGCATCTCTTCTTCACAATAGCGGACCATCCTTTCTGAACACATGTGTAGTAAGGCCACGTGTTAAATGAAAAATATGGACGGCTGACAACTGGTGCGGTTGATCTATCGTCCACTTGAAGAAGGAAATAAATAAAAGTATCTTTTCGCCTGAGGAACCGGAAAACACTAAGAAGGGGTAGCAGACAGATGGTCATCAAAGGGGCTACGTTACAGGGAAGACAACCAGAGACAACACCACTCAAAACTTGTAAGCTCCAACCTGTTTATTACAGGACTGCACATGACAGTGAGTGTTCGAACTGTCAAGAGTTTTATAAAATAACTTCGAATTAACGCGTGTTGTATTCTGGCCGGCCACAGATTTTCCTTCGAAACAGTGAGTGTACCAAAACGTATTGTTTTAGTTCGAAATATCAAGAGTTTTTCTAGGGACTGAGCATTTACTTCGAATTATCGAGAGGTTCGTGTTATCAAAAGTTTGAATTACCGAGAGTCAACTGTAATTGCAACCCATCCCTATTACTTAATGAGAGCAGCTATATGTGAAAAACATTCCTCCGAAACTCGTACATAAATTTTATTAACATTAATGTTTTATTCCTCTTTCTTTATTATTTTCTAAATGATGAAGGTAGATATAATAAGAGTAAGTAAAATATGTGACTGGAAAAAAATCTAATCTACTGAGAAGAATTGATGAATAGCGGCGCCCAGATCAAACTATTGTTTCTGAAGTCATTAGATTCGGCAATGTCGTAAATCATTTTGTAAAAAGGTGTTAAGGAGCTAAAATCAATCATCGTGTGTGTGAAAAGGTATTTTTAAACCTCTCTCACACTTAAAAGAGGATAAGAAGCAACTGACGACAGCATTAATGGAAACCCGAACTAAAAAAACTTGTTTAATTTCTTGGAAGATAGCTTCTGTACAAATCATGCAAAATGAAAGAGTTGATAATTTTTTTAAAAAATGTAATGATTGTATGCATTTGTATTTTGTATTTGTTTTTCCAATTTTTTTAATCAGGAAGAGAAGAATTGATTATCATAAGATGAAATGGAAGACTAATAAATAAGTTTGTAAATCGAGGCACATTATTAATTTTAACTAATTTTAGGATCGTGTCATTAATGCACTTAAATACGACTTACATCAAAAAACTTGTTGGGTTTTGTTGGAACAGTTTAAGCAAACAAACAACAACAAAACAAGTGATATAAAAAAATTAAGTCAATTCCTACTTTGAATGGATGAATAGAAAGTATTTTATTAACGATTGAAAATTTGAACAAGATATATATGCATAGGGAAAGAATGAATTAATAGTAGGAATTGAAAAAAAGAGCGTGATTTGTCTGCATTGTTGTATCAATGCACGCCCGATTTGACTAGTTTGGCTGAAAAACCGGTTTTCGACGCCAACTTTTGTCATTGTTTTAACAGTTACATTGTTACAACAATGGAGATGAATCTAAGTTGGCGTCGAAACCCGGTAATTAATTTAATTTAATTTAGTTAATGAATTAATATTTAAAAAAAACTTTTAGAATTTGATTGGTTGAATAGAAAGTATTTTATTAACGATTGAATATTTGAACAAGATAAATATATGTATAAATAAATATATATAGAGAGAGAGGGTGAGCTAATAGTAGAATTGAACAAAATATTGTCCTTAACAGGTATTACAAATGTAACAACTTGCTTTTTCATTCGTCGGGCTATTTTTCAAACGAATTGTTCTGTATTTTCTTCATAAAAAAGTTTTCTAATACCTTCATACTGTAGAGATTTTTCTATATTTTTTTTTTTTGAGTCTTTGTTCAGGTCTACTACTAAATAGACCTGATCTTAACTTCCACAAACCCAGATCAAACCCAATTGATCCTGCTTTTCTTTAATTCCTAAATATGTTCTCTTTTTTATTTTGAATTATATATTTATCTTTTATTCTTAAATTCTCTCCATTTTCGCAGCTCGACTTACTCGAGCTCTTTATTACTCAATAATTGGCTGAGCTTCTCGCCTAAACTAAATGCAAAAATAGATGATTTCTCTGATCAGCCAATCACAGAAGCTGCACTCGATACCAACTCATTTTAATTTTTTACATCTAAATATTTTCTCTCTTTAACTCGGACTCATTTGGTGCAACCGAATTGTCTAAGCCACACACACAGCGGTGGCTAACCTTTTTGGGAAGAGTGCTACTATCTGATAAAAAAAAAAAATATGCGTGCCATTATCAACCTTTCCAACTGACAAAAAAAAACAAGATGAAAAAGTTTTAAAATATTACTTATTAGATTATTACGCGCGGGATTTGTGTGCAAATAACAAATTTTTAATGCAAGTCTAAGTAACGGAAATTTAAAAATAATATAATAAAGAAGATAAAATAAAAACATTGGTTGTATTGTTAATAAACTTTTTACAGGTTCAATCAATTAAAGGGACACAGTACGATTCAAATGACAAGAATTGGCCAAAAAATCAAACAATTTTTTTAGCCTAAATTCTTTTTTTATACTTTTCTATAACCTCACACAATTTGAAAGCTCTAAACTTAAAAATCGTATAATTCTGATAGCTTTTGCATTCGTTTTTATTCACACTCTATGGCAAATCAAAACTTTAAACTTACTTATCTCAGAAAGATAAAATAACGAGTTTGCCTTCATTTAAAATGCTAAGGCTTTTTTTCTATTGCACGTAATGCTTTGAATTTTTTTCATTTTTACCTATTCCTAATAGTGCATGCAACAAAAGTTGGTATGCATTTTTAAATCAAAGCAAAACTTATTTTTTTTAAATATTTGAACTCAGAATTTATAAATTTTTTAAGGAATTTTCAATAAGCATTCTTAAAAAGCATTGTACGAATACCAATCATGTTATCGCAAAACCCATAGCAACTTTTGTTATACTTGGTTTAACGTACTTCTAAATCAAATTTCATGCATGTGCGTAAATTTTTGTAGGAGAAGTAGCATTTTAAAATCACTTCAAAAATTTTAAGTTTTTTTTCCTTAAAAAATTAAATGGCTAACTTTTTCTGAAATTTTGAGCCCAAAATCGGTTTTACATAGTATGCACACATAAGAGGCATCCAAAAAAAATTTGAAAATCCTTAAATTAAAAATTTTTGCTTAAATCATACCATGTCCCCTTAAGTTAGGTATAAAATAAAAATGAGTAACTTAAAACATTTAATTCTAAATAATTATTAAACAGTCAGTAATTAAGTTTTTATAGTTTTTTTTTTTTTACCAAATCATTTATATTTGAATTAGCTCTTGAAAACACTAACAAAATTAGGTTGTTTTGGGTATATACAGCTAGTTTTAAACGATATTTTGATTTTATGTTCATAATAGAAAACATTTATTCACTAACGTTGATCCAAATTTTGACGGATTTTTTTTGTTGTCTGAAATAACTATATTTCAATAAAACTGTAAAATAAAAATTATTATTTATTATTATATTTTCAAATTTTTTAGTAAGTATTCCCGTGCTACTGTTAAAACTCCGCCGTGCCACACTGTGACACGCGTGCCGCGAGTTGGCCACTCCTGGTCTAAGCATCGACCCGCCCACGCCCATCACCGAATTTTTTCTGTGTCAAGATTTGTTCATCAATTTTTTTACTTTTATTTCAATTTATAATTTTATTCATATCAAAACAATTCTTTCTTCTTATTAGTTTCATTAGTTTTAATTTTAAATATTATTTATTAAAAATGGCAATTTGAAAGCGTTTTAATGTCATCTAAAATGTCATGAAAAGAGATGAAGGTTCGGAAGAACTAAGTGCCCCCTTCCCACCGAACTACAAACCACATAGAAAGATAGAACGTCTTCATCTTGGCAATTTGTCAGGTATACGACTTATTTCTTCCGGAGTTCAATAACACAAATATTTTTCGTGGTAACATCTTTTTATGTCTTTTATGAGATATACCACAGCAATTCAATACGCTCTAATAAGCAGCACCATGGTCCTACCGGAATTTCCTCTCTAACTAAAATGTGGGTGTCAGATAATTTGTTAAAAAGATAGCACACACAATTTCCCCTCCCCACTAAAAAAATTAGAACTTATGAGCACTTTGTAACAAAAAAGGTTGCCGACTCTTAAGTTTACATTCTTTGTCTTCAAGAACACCTCAGAACCCGAGATTGACTGCAACATCAGGAAATATTAATCTTTTAAATGGATTCCCATCAACTAATTAGTCAGGTTTCTTTGAGCCACTCTTCACAACAATTGCGGAAGAATGATGTAGAGTTTATTTCTAGTAACTCATCCTCACTGTTCAACAGCAAGGCTGTTCATTCACAAGCGAAGAGATGAATGACAGATTCACAGTCGAGATGTCGAGATGCAGAACAAAGAAGCACGGACAGCGAACGATTTCCAGGCACGGTGCGTTCATTTTTGACAGCCCCAGGAGTATTTTCGTCCATCCTTCGGTTTTAGTTCCGTCTTGCCTCTAAAGAGAATGGAAAATTGTACAATGCTACGAAGGACTCTGCCTTGTTCTACTATATAGTTAAAAGGTATCCGAACACTTTCGAACCGTAATTTTGACAAAGCATAAAAATGCATAATTTTTTTTGATATTTTGTCACCGATATAAGAATATACATATAAAATAACTTTAATATTATTATTACAATAGAAAATTATTTAAAAGCAATTTGGGGGGGGGGGGGAATGGACGAAGAATGACATATTTTCAAAACATTCTCCTTTTATGGAAAATTCTTCTATAATAATAGTTTGCTTTTTTTTTACTAAGATTGCTCAACAATGCTTGAATTAGGATTTTTGAAAAATTCACCTTATTTTTCAGGGTTGCGATTAATTGAAACAATAACCAGTGCTTTTTTATATATTAAATATGAATTAAGCCACTCTTAAGTTATATATTTCAAAAATCCTAGTTCAGGCTCTGTACATAAGTTTTAGCTATATACAGGTAAAATATTGTAATAGGTGCATATTTCATAAAAGAAAGGGTTAAAAATTTGTCATTTTTTGCCAAAAAAAAATTGATTTTAAATAATTTTTTTACAGTAATAATATTCTTAAAACGAGATGTTTGCTTAATTTAATTCAAGTGGCACTAAAATTATCAAAAATATTATTCAATTAAGGTTCCGAACTTAGCAGGACACCTTAATTGATGGATGAAAATATTTTGGCATTTTTATAAAGGAATTACGTATTTAATTCATTAAAATTTTCAAAATTCTTTTGAAAATTAATGAATTTTTATCCTTGAGTTACAACTGGAGTTAGTAACAGTTCCTTCTTTTCCTTTTAGATGAAAAGTAAAGGTACCCCTCTTCTCGGATGAAAAAAAGTTCCATCTGAAGAACCCCAACTTTTTTCACGCATGCATTATTAATATGTGTATTAAATAAAACTGTGAAAGAAATCTTAAGTTATCACAATTCAACCACATGACTTAAGGTTTATCACTCACTAATATTTGGAACAACCGTTTAGGGATATTTTTCAAGAAGCTGTGAGGGTGAAGGGTTGCCGTAAACAATACGATAATCTTTGACGTCAACCACGCCCTATCTTCTTACTGAAAAATTACTCGATGATTTTTCTGCTTCGAAAAACAAACATCCTATATTATTTATTCGATTCCGCTCACGCTTTTGTTGACTGTCTTAAACAGAAATAGACCAACATTCTGTTTAAAATATTATATGCCATTCCTTATGCGTTTGACGAAGCCGAGGCTGCCATCCTGTTTATGACGTAGGGTGCCAAAGAACCCTATTGTCTGGAATTTCAAGCAATTCTTTCAATTCATTGGGAAAAAGTTGTTCGGAGCCGTTGCTACGGTAACTAGGTTGAAATTGCTCAGAATGGTGTTTTCAAGGGAAATTGCTCCAAATACATTTACGTGTGATAAGGCCTTTACGAATTTAAATGCGAAAATGAAAGTATAATGAGAAGAATAATTAAATTCACGAAAGGTTGGTTGTCCACTAAAAGGCATCTTCCTGTCCATTTTCTTTTACAAAAGTTATTCAGCTTGAGAAGCTTTATTTTGTTATTATTATTTTTTAGTTTATACCATTCCGTAATTTTTTTTTTTTTTTTTTTTGTCTATTCTATTTCTTTTAGTGAACCGGCGTTAATTTCATGAAGTTATTTGTACAAATAAATTATAGTTTTAAAAAACTAAAAAATACGCTTTTTTTAGTTAATTGAACTAAAAAGTAAAAAATAAATCTTAATATAAGAATAAAGTTATTAACGAGAAAATTAATGTCCTTGTGGTAAAAGCGTGGAGTCCTATGTACTACATTTTTACTCTAACTCTCATTTCGGAATAGAACTAAAAATAAATTATTACAATTGATAGCGAGCACCCAACGCTTTTACCTCTATGACGTTAATTTTCTTGTTAATAATTTTATTCTTATATTAAGATATATTTTTTAATTTTTAGTTCGATTAACTATTAAAAGCGTTTTTTGGTTGTTTTTTTTAAATTATAATTTTTTTTCTTTCAGTTCGATCTTCAGTAAAAGCGTGTTTTTCTTTTTTTTAGTTTCTTAAACTATCATTTATTCATTCATAAATTAATCTTAAATGCGTCATTTTTTTTAAAATCTGGAATACCCATTGGCATCCTATCAGTGCCTCGATACGGCCTGGTTTTCAAAATGTAGGATTAGCCAACTGAAGGAAATCTGGAAGAGCTAAGTTAGAAGTATTTATTGCGGAAGAAGGTGTAAAGTTAAAGATATAAGAACACTTTTTTTTATTTGTTGTACTTCTCTTCACCATGAGTGTGTTTTCGCTTTAACGTTGTAACTTAATCTTTATTCCACAAATCTGGAAATGGGAAATCGTTAAACCTGATGATCCTGAGTAGGACAATGGAGCAAAATTATTAAATTATTGTATTGCCATCGGACTTTGTATTGTATACGGGATAATGTTTATTAAAAAAATGACATACTTTATGAATTTAATGGGTTGTAGTTCATGTAGTGTACTATTTTTTTCAAAATCCGGGGATAATATCTCGAATAAACGACATCAAAACATCACAGCATTGCATGCGTATATTTCAGGTTCTTTCGTTAAAAAAAAAAGAGGGATGCGCGTTATACGGCGAATATACCTAAAATTTTTTTAAAAAATACAGCTTAAAAGTATATTTGCGCGTTATACGCCAGATTTTACGGTAATTGGAAACAATTGCCTGCAGTTATCATGTGACTATGATGTCACATGAATTTAACCCGTTAAAAGAGAATGAAGATTTCTCTACCAATTAAATTCTTCTTCCAATTCCTAAAAATTTTACGTTTATTTTAATAATTCACGAGTAGAGGTTTTCGAATATTTAAAAATATTTCAAATTTTTTTTCAAATGTCGAGAAAGAAAATGCAGTTCTAAAAAACATTCATTTTTTCCCCCGCTCTTTCAGGAGCACTTTATTGCATTCAATTCGATTCATTAGTCCAGGCGTGTGAAGAGGAAAATAGAATTTCCTTAGAATTAACATTACATTTGCGAATTCAAAATGGCTGCCTGACAGGATTCGTAAGCGAACAGAGTAAAAATAGGGCGTTCTTAATCACGTTTAAAGTCAACTAACTATATCATTTAACTTATTTTATGATGAGAATTTTATGGTAAACAGTATATCTTCCTTTGGATTACTTTTGTAAGACTTTTTTTTTGAGAAATAACTGAAAGATTTAAAATACCTGAGAACAAACGATAAAATGAACGTGTTTTTATATATATATATATATATTATTATATATATATATATATATATATATATATATATAAAATGACATATTTTGAAATTGTTCCAGTCATTTTCCCTCTGTTTGTTATAAAGATATGTTTTTTTAAATGATGAGAAATAATAATTGATATCCCTCCCCCCAATTATTACAGAAAATTTTACCAGCTGCAATAACATTCAAATTCTAAACACTCCGAAATGTTATGAAAATGAGATAGTCATAACATTGACTTAACTGACAATCACATGATATCAAGTTGCAATAGCAGTACAGCTCCATTCGGATCGAACACGTGATTTATATACAATCACGTACGCACGAAATGATACGCAATTAAACCAAACAAAATAGATGTAAATTTATCCATAAAAACCATTTGTCATTCACTGCGGGATGTATCAATTAAGTCGAGGAGAAATGCAGCTAAAGTAAATGCACAAGGCATTCTCTTCTAAATGAAGGCAATTAAGTAAATAAAATAAAAATTATTTGTTGAAATTAATATCTCAATGCGTTTGATATTGGTATTTTCTTATTGGTTTTTATCGTAATTAAACCATTAATCATTTCAGTTTCTTTAATGACTCTCTCTACATATTATGATTATATTATGAAATTGTTTATTGAATAAAATGGAAAAGTAAGAGACTTGCTACTGAAGGAAATTAAGTATTGAAAGTATATGCAGGTGTAATTGCTAGAATAACGACAAAATAATGAAAAAATGATATTTTCTACTATTTAACCTTTTTCCCTTTTAAATTATGTTTGAACTAAATTACAGAATTTTTGCCCCCTATATTAGTATGTAAAAAATGTTTATCATATTATAAATTATCTGACTGCGCTTTTGATCTTTGTTTTATTTTCCTCGTGCAGAAGGAAACATATAATTATTGCCTTTTTAAAACGAGTGTGAAATAATTTGGAAGATTTTTCTAGTATGTATTGTCTTCAAAATTTCATGAAACCAAATAAATAAATAAAATAAAATAATTACACACTTAAAAGAAAATTTATTTTGTGACTTTTCCCACTATTTGTTACTAAAGCAAGCGAGTTCTTACTGAAGAGTTTGAGTACTTAATCATTATATCATCGAACAATTTCCCCGAACGAAAAGACATCACCAATTCAAAAAATGTCGCCAACTGCTGTACTTTTCTTTTTACTTTGTTTGGACGCGCGCGGAACAGTTTTCACTGTTGGCTGTATATTGAAGAATTTGGCGACTTCTTTTGATGTGACGAAACCGGTCGACGGTACAATACGCAAGTACCGAATAATATTGCTTCTTGTCAATTCTAAATCGTAGTTTAGTCAGTATTTTTTTCCTTGAAAATTTAATATCAGTGCATTAAAATTAAAATTTTGTAAGTGCTCATTTTAAATTATTTTTATTATTTTTTCTTTAAATTGTACTATTTGATACAGTATTTGCTAATCGCGCCAATATTTCTTAATTATATAACTCTAAAATATATAGATTGGAAAGATTGTGTAACTCTCTCCCTCTCCCAAACCAAAAAAATTGTGAAAATTTTATTAAGTATTTTTTTTAGTGAAGTTTTATTAGCAAATTAATATTCAATCAAAATAAAGTGAGGCAATGCCAAAAAAATTAAATTATGCAATGTTTCATATTTTTTAAAAGTTTTTATATTAGATAATGTATTATTATTTTACAGTAAATTATGAATAATAATTACCGTATTTATTTTAATCTAAGCCGTCATCGATTCTAGGCCGCATCTGAAATTTTCAACGCGTTTTTGTGAAAAAATAAAAAATAGTGCAAAAGGGGATTTATCGAAATTCGATATTAACGAAATTAAAATTTTCAAAATGAGAACTAATAAGTGAACAATTAATTTATTCTACAGGTATTTTAAAAGCTTTTACATTCATTGATGAACCTATACTTACTTTAACCTTCAGTATTGTGTTCAATTTTTCTTATCCAAAGAATTTTTCCGCCTTCGATTCTAAGTCGCACCAGATTTTCAGTAGCATTAACTCTGGAAAAAATTCTACTTAGATTCAAATATATACTGTAACAGCAGAAAAATTTTAATTTTTAAAAATTTTACTGCATTTTGATCATTAAAAACCGTGGTTCCGTGATCATTATAAATCGTTTTTTTTATCGATAAATAAAATAAATAATAACGGAAAATATTAGTAAAATAAATTATTTAACAAAAATGTTAATTTATACAAATTAATTATATATTTATGTGTATAGCATATAGTTTTTTCCTTTTTCGTAGAATTTATATATGTTTGCTCTATGAAGCATTTAAAAATATTTACAGATGAACACTAAATGCCCACTGTCTTCTAATTCTACAGATATTGACGTAAAACAATTAAGCAATATTTATAATTTAATTGAAATAATTATAATTTCAAAACATTCTTAGCTATTCTTTTACTCGTAAATATTTTTTTTAAGATTTTTTATTTTGGTGTATAATATTAATTTACTGTTTATTTATTTTACCTGAATCACTGTCAAGCAACGTTTAATGGGGGGGGGGGGGACAAACAAACGGAAAAAAAACCACCGGAATTAAATCATGTTTGTTATCGTGCGCGCGCAGCTGTCTTTTTCACTTCCTTTCTTTAGTTCAGCATGTCCGTATATAATCGTCTGCGCATTGACATGTTTTCTGTCGGTGAATTGATTAATACCGGATATCAAAAAACTGGTTTTGATGTAAAACAACAACGAGCATAAAAACAGCGCATCCAAGTGTCGTGTTCCTTTCCCTTATTTGCTATTTTAAGCACGATTTTTTTTCCCGCTGCTGAAATTTATTAAAGTATTGTTCTTTGTGCTCACTAGAGAGTGAATTAAAAAACGCGGCTCTCTTTTATGACTTTCCTGGCGAATTGATGTGAACAATACGAATTTGTTGAAAGGGAGAAAAATTCTTTTCATCATCTTTTATTATTATTTCTTCCCCGAGAAATAAGTTATTTTTACCAATTTTTTGCC
Source organism: Trichonephila clavata (assembly GCA_019973975.1). Taxonomy (NCBI): domain Eukaryota; kingdom Metazoa; phylum Arthropoda; class Arachnida; order Araneae; family Nephilidae; genus Trichonephila; species Trichonephila clavata. Next base: position 32,897 of record BMAO01029263.1, read on the forward strand.
TTGATATTGTTTTCTTAAAATTTTTCGAAAAGTAATTCAACTGTCACAACAAACTATCGAATGTGTTTGTAACTGTTGTTGCGGTTTTAGATTTCTCTTTCATCGTGCATTCGAGCAATGTTTCCCAACCTTTTTAAAGCCGCGGACTGGTCAAAATTTGATGTGGTCCGCTGGCGGGGGGGGGGGGAGTTGATTATTTATATTTTAGATAGTTTTTATTTAATAATTTTTATTTAGCCTTCAGAATAAAAGACAGTTTCACCAAAAAGTAAATACAAAGTGATTTAACATGGAATATAAAGTGGTTTCCACAGGGATGTATTAAGGCATGGGCCAACTAGGCCCAGGGCCTCGTCCTCAGTGAGGGCCTCATTTCATTCTCGACTCCATCTTAATAAGACCATGGTACGGGGATAATGGTCAAATATTATTCCTGTGTGGTCACAAATATTATTCCCGTATGTATTCTCCGAAAAACAGAATTTCAAACAACGTGTCAACTGGCAAAAGTGGTATGACTGTATTATAATCTGATGACTGTTGTCATGTCTAGGCCTAGGCCAAACACCATAAACAATCCTTCAACTCATTTAGTCGAAATTCGGCTATCGTTCGAGACGGTTTGTGCCTAGGTTTTTGAGATTATGAGTAGGGTGGCGTGGCTACAGCGGACGTGGTTGGAGCGGACACATAACATTTCGTGGGCTGAGCGGACACATTTTCCCCCCATTCAATTTCGCGTATGTTTTTTTTTTTTTTCCTTTTATTTCAGGGTCGCCTAATTCTCTGGATTTCAATTTAAAAGACACTTTTTGTGTTTCTTCTTTTAGTATTTTAATTAATAAGTGTTAATTGAATGAAAAAATTGAAAATATCCTAAAAGAATTCGAAACATCAAACAAACTAGAAAAATATCTAAAATCTTGAAGTTTTGTAACTAGGTTGGACTAAATCCAATGGTAAATGATATTTATGCCTTTATAATAAAGGTTAGTTAGTATTTATTTACTTGTATTTATTTTTCTTTTATCTACTTGTATCTTGTGTATTTTACTTCTAGTATTTATTTTTACTTACATTAATGAAACTAATTAATTTTATGGCAACTGCACCTGTTCTAATATTTATTTGATTCTAAAATACAGTTTTCTACAAAATTCTTGAAATTCGTTCATACCCTTCATTATATTGTTACTTACTATTAATTTTTAAATATTTCTCTGAAAGTTTTTATTTCTATTACATTTCGCTAAGTTTAAAATGTATTCGCACTATAACATCTTAACAGTTTAATTCAAGTAATTAAATTTAATTGGCAAAAATGTATTTATCGAATCTGTTCTAAGAGGGGGGGGGGATGTGTCCGCTCAAACCACGATGAGTTTCAAAAGTGTCCGCTCAGCCTACGAAATGTTATG
>BMAO01029264.1:0-33118 GCA_019973975.1 Trichonephila clavata
CTCGCTCGCTCCTCTTTTTCTGCCTCTTGTTCGCTCGCTGGTGGCTCGCGTCGCCAGCGCCCTCTAAAGTCGGTCTATGTGGAAATTCCCACATCTTCTTGGGCATCCTACACTGCTCACACACTGTATCTGAAATATACAAACTAAAAAAAACAAAAAAAAAAAAAAAGAACATAGATTAGTATACAGTTACACAAATATTTTATACAAGTTCGTTCTTCCTTTTCATTAATGCTTAGACCAATGCTTCATCTGGTCTGCTGATGCGGACGTTACATTTGGCCCCTCATGGTCTCCAATTTTAGCAACATCATATCGGTCGTGCAATTCTACTCTAGTCACTTGGTAGGGTCCAAAATATTTTGGTCGCAGTTTCAATTTGTTTCCAATCTGAGTCCTCATGACTGCTACCAACTCTCCTTGCTTATACTGGTGCGCTTCTTTCCGCTTTCGGTTGTAAGTTCTATTTTCCTCTTGTATCTTCAAAATGTTTTCAACACACTTTCTCATATTTTTTTTATTTTCATTTTCAGACAAATGTTTATATTATAGTAAGAAATTGATTGCTCACACCCACTCTCCACTTTCTCACATACAGAACACTTTTTTTGTTTGTTTTATTTTTATAAACCAAAGTGTATTAATTAAAAACACTCGCTGTAGGGTTACACCTTTTTCTTTTAGTCGTAGCTAAATCTGAAATTAGTCGCCAAATCTGTAAATGTTATATCGAATTAGTCGCCAAATCTGAAATTGGTATATCGAATTAGTCGCCAAATCTGATAATTGTATGTGCAATAAGTTGCCAAATCTGGAAGTGATATATTTAATTGTCGCCAAATCTGATTATCGTGATTCCTGACGATCCTGATGAGGACAATGGAACAAAATTATGAAATTATTGTATTGTCATTGGGCCTTGACAAGTGTGCAAAATTTCGAATTAATCGGACCTTTTTAAGTGGGTGAAAATCGAGTTCCAAGATTCCGTTACATGCAAGTGAAACTTATAAAAGCATGTTTAAAAAAGTAATATTTTCCGGAGTATCTCCACTTATTTTGAAACCATTGGCGATAAGCTTTACCTAGTAATATTTACGACTCATAGCTATTGTTCCATTAAAAAAAAAAGAAACTTTTTTATAATATTATATTCGAAGTACTTTATGAAATAAAAATACATCTACTCGTCTTGATTTTTAATCTTACAGCCGGTAGATAGTGTTCAGCTATGACATTCCAAATTTCTTCTTAACCAGAGTTTGGCGCTTATTTTGACTCGAGATCTACACTGTGGAATAGAAGGATACCGGAGTATCGTAATTTTTTTAAATGATTATATTCATAAGTTAACTTTACATCTCAGAAAAGGTATAAGTTGTGCCGTAAAAATCAATAAATATGGGTTAAATAAAATAGTGGCGATTTTATTTAATTTATAAGGGGTGTTCAAACGAAAGTGATTCCAGGGGTGTGTATCCATGAGATGCATAGGGACAGAAATGAGACAAATCGATAGAAACAATATTTAATGAGTGAAATGCATACTACGTTTGTTTAAAAAAATCCCCCACGAGTTTAAGCAAACGTCTCATTGTTTAGGAAGGTTACGAATTCCGTCGGCGAAGAACGATGTCGGTTGACCATGGAACCAGTTCAGAATTGCAGCTTTTATGTCATCGTCGGAGCGAAATCATTGAGCCATTAGGCTTTTCGTCGCAAGGCGATAGATCTGGACTGTAAGATGGATGTTCCAGGATTTCCCAGTTTTTACAGGCCAGTTCCTAGACACACTCTCCTTGTCGACACGCGACCTTGACTTGTCGTTCAGAATGGTCACACCTGACTACAGCATAACTGGATGTGTTTTTGATAGCTTTATGCAGCGTATCAAGTGTTTGGGTGTACTGCAAAGGATTGATGAAGACGTCCGGCACCTTAAACTCCTGTAATAGGAGTTCCTGTCTGTCGAAAAATGCCGTCAATATTATCTTCCGGCAGACTGCTGAGCTTTGAACTTTTTGGGATTAGGTTAGTTGGGATGTTTCCATTACAGGCTGACGAACTTTCCTCCCGTTTGGAAGTGGTGACACTTCCAACCAGGAGGCAAGGGTTTCATCCCCTGCCACTATGTGATGCAAAAAGTCGTCACCCGTCATCCCTGTAGCGCAATTAATGCTGTAAACTCAGGCTCATTCCGACTTACACTCTTCCAGTGTTAAAAAATTTATTACAACTTGCTGATCCAATTTGGAAGCAGTTGCATCCCCACCTGCCATTTTTAAATAAATGCCACGTCCTTAAGAATGCAGTTATCACAAATCTGTTTGCGCTCGCGTACGCGCGTAGTGCATATACCTTCATATCGCGTTTGTTTCATTAAAATACATTGGAAATTGTTTGTATGCGGCGCTTCGAATCACTTTCATTTGAACACGACTCATATTTATTGTGCTAATTTCGCATCTATAACTGCAAGCACATTTAATTTTAGAATGAGCTTAATGAGAAAAACGTACCCTACCACACTTTCCTTCAATAGTTTTGAAATCAGGAGTGAGATAGCTTGTAGTGTGTGTATGTAATTCTTATCCCAGCCTGTAAGTTAATGTCAGCTAACATGCAATTATCTATGTTTACTCTTATTGATCTTCATGCAAGAAAAACTTTGTTCACAAATAAATGTTGACCAAAATGTAAAAAACATTTGCCGTCTATTTTGTTTTCAGACTGTCTTAATAGGCTGCAAAACAGTTTCAAGTGGTACTTAATCGAAAGACAATCCGCGATCTATGGTTTCGAAGCCAAGCAACATACCATTTGATAAAAATGATCATTCCCGTCCGGAGGTTGTTACTGGCTTAAGTAGATACCACTACAATACTCCCGCATCAGCGAGTCGGTGGATAGGCGAACGAACGATATAATTGTTATGCCAAGCGTGTTTGTAGCGTGAGCGTTGTGTAGTTGATTAAAGGTGGTGCGTCAAGGGGGTCTGATGACTTTGGTTGCTTTTCTTGCGGGTAGATGGCGCCACAACAGATCAGAAGGTTTGGGCATTGTTTCTTTTATTCAGACAGCGTCACTGATGAAGTAACGCTTATCCGGAGGATAGAACCACGACCCATGGCTTCAAAGTCAAGTAACATACCACAACACAAAAGTGATCACCCCAGTCCGGACGCTGTTACTGGGTTAAGTAGATACCGCTACAAGTTCTTCGCGGGCGGCGCGTGGCATGCGGGCCGTTATTTGCCCACCCCTGTTCTAAACAGTGCTTCTTTTCTATTTGTGTGGTCTTTCACTAAATAGATTCACTGAGATAAGTTTAAAAAAAGTGATGTTGCACAATTTCTTCTATTTTTCATGAAACGAAAGTCAGTGATGAATGAAACTAGCATAATATTTGTACGTAAACATCACCTCTGTGTGTTGGCAAAATTTTACCTTGATTCGTTTTCCAGCTTTCACGGCCACTTCATCGAGATCATTGCTTCATCTCGTTCAGCTGTCGGAAAAGATGATTCTTCCATCATCACCGAATAATTCATATATAGAACAATTATTCTCACCTTTTTTTTTCTTTTGCGGTACACTTTTAACAATTTCAAAATTTACCTTACCTGTAATAAATTATGTAAAATAGTCTATGATAATAATTTTCCATGTTCGATAAAACAATGTGTACGAAAAAAGGCAACACAATACTTATTGAGTAATTTATTATAAGAATACATTTAGTGCGATATTTGAGCTTGAGGATTTTTGATAATTTTTTTTATATTAGGTCTTAAAAATTATAATGTTACTTTCATTTCGTCATCTACATTTAAAAGTCTGGATCTTTTTTTCATTTTTATATTTGTTCATGCTGAAAATCCAAATTCACTCAAATTAGATGTAGAGAATTGTAACAATATTTCAGTGGCTTTTTTTGGCTCTTATGCGAAAATTGCCTCTAATTTTAATTCAGGTAGGAGACGCCGTAGTTTTCCAATAAAATCGATTTGCTTTGTATCAATAAAATCTTCAACTAGATTGCCAACTGGACAATTTTGAACACAGCCCCATCTTGTCGAGTGAGCATTAAAATCTCCCAAAATGAAGGAGTGTTTATTCCAGTCATGTAAAAGAGAATTTAGATGTGGTATGTTTCTGGGTGGATTATATAAATATGAAACAGGATAACCAATGTGATGCTTGCTTTCAAGAAACCTACCCGGTTTCTTAAGCTTCAAAGTTCACAGCTTGCAAAGTATCTAACGTGCTTTACATAAAATTAATACTCCCAGCGTTTTCATAGTCAATCGGCGACTTTATTCTCTCTATCAACTAAAAACATTATAAAATATTGCCAGATTACCAAAGATAATATTACACATTGCCAGATTATAAAAGGTACAAAATTAATCGTTTGCTATTACTCCAATAATGAACAAATGGTATTCATAAATATATTTTTAGATTAAACCGCACACAATGTTTCTCTTCCATATTCGTAGTTCGATCGCTTCCAAAGAATTAGAAGCTGTCATGGTAACAGCATTTAACAAAGGTTCTGCAGTGAGTTAGTTTTTAACAAAAATAATAATTCCCGAAGCAATTTGTCGAGAACGCCGGAGGGAGTATGATTGGTACCCCTTTAGTGGGAAAAGTCTCAGATTGTCTGCAGAAGAGCCACTCTCAGCGATACCAATAGCATCAGGGGACTCTTTAGAAATAATAGTTTTAGTTCAGTGAATTTGTCAATAGTAAGGCCACCAGCATTCCAGAAAAGAACTGACTGTCCATGCCCTTAAAAGGGCGTTAAAAATCTTCATAGAAATCTCCAATAAAAATAAACACTAGACTAGCAAGAAAATGGCGAAGGCTGTAGCAGAATTAGCGTTACTCAGGGTGCCCCAACGAGGAGGACTGCTACACTACACCCCAAATTACTGTTAATTCAAAATGAATGAATTGACTTCCAAAAGTTTGGAAATTAAACCTCGATTATTACAGAGCGAAATTAGTTGTTCTTCCTCTTCATTCAAAGTTAATTCATATACAGATGTATCCGTTATCACAAATGAATTACGAACCCAGCAAAATATCTTATACTTAAATTTGGGGAATAATATTAAGTCAGAGTATAATTAAAATTTCTTAAAAAACTTTGACTGTACATAAAAGTGCAATGGCACAATGGTTGAGAATCACTGATGTGGAATAATGCGATACATTTGGGAATTCTCGAAAATTCACCTTGTGACGGATCTAGACGCGGTTCTACTAATCCCTTCATGACTCTTTTAGGAAAATATTTATTTCAACCAACTTTCACCGAGTAAGGAAGCGTGATTATGTAAATGAAGTATATTATATAAATTCTGGTTTCCGAGTTTGTGAGTTGGCAAGTAGGAGCTAGCATAGAGTCTGCGAGTTAGTTGTTAGTTGAAGATTGAAAGAGAGTGGAATTAGTTAGAGGTCTTGGAGTTGTCCAGGAAAAAGATTACAGAGCGTGGATCCAACGACATTGATCAAGTCAAAGAGATCACCTGCAAGTTTCCAGTGTAAGATCCGACGCATAAAAAGTACAGGTATTGTGAGCTTGATTAAGTAGAAGTTAGCTTATTTGTGTGCGACGTAGTTATATTTGAGCGTATTTAAGCTGTCAGATTCAGTTGAGGGTCTGTAGTAGTATTCCCGTGCAATACACATCTAGCCGGATTTACAGGTAGACAAGGGGGTTCAGATGTAAGCAGGAACCAACCACTATCACAACCTGAAAGACTTCAAATGTTAAAATCTCCGGTTTCAGTTGATCCGGAATATCAAAAATCATTTAATTAACTCAAATGTATCTCTCTTGATAGATTAGTGAATACCTTCATCGAAGACGTCACCCTGAAGTTATTGGGTAATTCGGAAATGGTCGACATGAGATCCATCTCCGCTGGTGCTTACATCAATTACAAACTCAATACCGAAGTCCAAAACAATTTGAAGCTTGTAAGTAACATTTTCTGTTATTCTGCGAAAAATGAGTTAAAAATATACAAAAAAAAAGTCTTTGCTGTGCGTGGATTTTTCCCCTCTTATTGTCTCCAATTTAGATACTTTATCGAACATTTCTGAAGGTCTATTTCTAATATTGTTTTTTAAATGTGTATCAGCCCTGCTGTAGGCCGGAACCCCTAATCGTGACCACTTGGCAGTTAAAACACGTGAAGACGACACTGTTTAAAAACTGACAGATGCTAACATTTATGAGTTTAAGGATATTTCCATTTTACAGTGCAATGTGACACACCTACCTTGCCATTCATCACAGTTATTTGTCACTGGAAATCAGTTATCATCATTTTCAGCATAACTAGAAATAATGAGAACAAAGTCAAATATAATTTTACTACCTGGTATACCCTGTTATTCATTTCACCATTGGAATGTGCGTCTGAATAATTACGCGTACTTTTCATGACGTATCTAATTTCGGATGATGTGGGAGCAGGAGCTGCATTATTCATTTAAGGTACCCGACTGGTTTCGACAACTTTAAAAAAAAAGAGATATGGGGATTTTTTTTTTTAAAATTATTTTTAGATTTGCTTAGTGCATTTTAAGAAAAATGTGCTAAAATTAAGAAGAGAAAAAAAAATTATTATTACTAAAATGGGAAAAAATAGGTAAAAAGTGACAAAAAATAGCATAAATGCGGCCCATTCTGCATCAAAGGTTTATGAACAATTTTTCAATCTAATGTGTTACTATATTATTGAATTTTGAAATGACCTTCAGGATAAGAGATATTTTCTTTTTTACAAAAACTAGAGCACTTTATCTCGGTTACTATATGAAAATGCTTAAAAAGACAGTGATTATATTCACATCAGGGGCTGTAAATTTTGTAATAAAACAGTGATTGATAAATCGGAAGGTTAAAACAATTCTACTATTATACAGAACTTACACAAAAAATTTCAGTTAATTATGTTCAAAACTTTTTTAGCAATCGCTAACCCCGTTTGATTATTTTCAAAAAATCACATTTCGAGTAAAACGCGTTTTAAAAGTATGACATCTTGCTTAAAGTAATGGCATCTGCTTTTACTAAAACACTGTAGTGTTTGTTCTAGTGAACGGAAAATGATAAACTTGGTATTTTTATAAAGCTAATAAGATGGCCCATAAAATAAAATCATAAAAAAATTGTCATTTTTTGGCAAAATTCACAGTTTCAGGGTAGTCGGATACCTTAATTTTTCTCGTCGAAATCTGTATCAATAGCATTGTTTTAAGCTTTGAGCAAGCTCCAAAATGTCTTTGCCCTCCTCAATTGAGGCTGTACCATTATCATCATCTATAGTATGGATGGCGAATCAGTGGCACGCGTGCCATTAATGGCACACAATATTTTGGAGGCACGTCAGTGATCAAAATGGTTTGCATTTTATTTCAAAATAACAAAGTTCATACTATGAAGTATTACGAACAATCGCAAGTGATCGGTCGCGGGGAGCCCATTCGATCGTTATTGTCTTGTCTTAGTTACGTCGTGGACTAAATTGCTAATGATGCAAAGTTTGTCTACGCATAGCATAGTCAATGTCATTGGCACTGTTGTATTTTAAAGTTTATTTGTATTATATTTCCTATTTTTAACTGCTACTTAACATGACTTGGTTCAGCAAAAGAACAAAAAGTTCAAGATAGTAAGTGTAACATAAAATTTCAAATTAAATATGGCATTATTAGTAACAGCGACAAAGAGTGTGTTTTATGTTCTGGAATAGTGTGGTATGTAGAACATCGTCTGTAAAACCTCATTTTGAAACAAATCCCAAATCCTCTTGTCAAAAAAATGAACCACAGGAAAAATAATTAATTGCTTAGAACCCGTTTGGCAGATGACTCCAATTCAGCATAAAAGTAACATGTTACAATCCTAATATAAGTTATTTGACGCCCAATCTGCAACAACATAAGTCACACTAATGTTTACTTTAATTTGAATTACACGTGTAACTAAAACAGTGCAAAAGGTATTTTTTCGTAGTAAATAAAGAGTTTTGTGTTGTTAGAGTATTTAATTTTATTATTTTCCCAATTATGTCAAGTAAAAGTTATTTACCTCAATAAGCACTTCTTAGGGGGAAAAAATGGCACGTTGATCCATAAAGGTTCGCCACCTCCGATCTATAGCAACTTGAGTTCTTCCGATAATACACTAGAACAGTTCAATCTGACTGGTGTTTTCCAAATTTTGTTCATTCCCAGAAGGGAAATCTTTTCGTGTTATGAGGGAAAAAATGCCTGAAAATACACAGTAGTTTGTCGGGACCGCGTTGTATTATTTCGTGTTAACCAATATTTTGCCTTGAACATATTCGCTTTAAACGTATTTTACCGTATGTTTAATAGATATCATGTCATCTTTTTTTCCCAAAGAAATTGGAGCCTAATGAAGAAGACATGACTGTGCTGATCACTAATTTACATGGTATCAGGTATGTGTCATCTGTTTATTCTTGTACTTTCTGCTGACAAAATTCTTCTATGCCTAGCCTTATCTCATTCCTGTTTCTTAGATATGGGGTAGAGGGATTTAAATTTTGTTCAAATAAAAGGAAATAGGACATGTTTTATGAAAAGTGCTTAAAAAATCCTTAAAATTATGTGTTGTAAATTATGGACCTGGTGGTCTGAGTGGGTGGAGCTTGGTTGACACTCCGCTCAGACCCCACGTGGTCTATCTCGATAGAAACCATATGTAACGGATTCTGTCTCAGTTGAATCTTGAACTAGGCTTCAGCATAACTAGAGTTGCTGATGTTTACTCGTAATTCTGGGCTTCAGCGTACTAGATTGCCGTTGTTTACTAGGATTTTTATCTTGAATATTAGAATTATCTTTAGTTTCAGTCTAATTAATGTAATGGTTTAATTTGTTAAAGATTGTTAATTTGTCGTGCCCCAGTCCTATCTTGGACTGAGCTCACATTGCCCGACGCGCCTCTAAGTGTAGGAGGAAACATATCATCACCAACAAAAGCCATAGTAACAAATATTTATTTAAGACAGACAAACACAATTAACAAGCACAAGTTCAATTTATAAGTGAAAACCTTGGAGTGATTCTCTAATACCTAGATTAATCCTGATACTCAAATCTAATACTCAAATCTAACATTCAAATGTAATATTCCCGTCTAAGTAATCTCAGCTATCAGAATTGATAAGGAGACGAACTCTTGCTAAACTCAGGTCAGTACTAAATCTAATTTCTTTGATTCCTTTATTGATTAATCTAGTACTTTACTTTAAATATATCAAATACGTGCTAAGCTCGTTGAAGTGATCCGTAGACGATACTTACATGTAGTTTGGCAATTCCTTCTCTCTCTCACATTTACGAAATCTAGACTTTATATAGTCGAACTAATTAGCATATAACTATCTCGTGTTTTTCCCGAAGAGGCTGTGAAATAGAATAAATGCTGGCCCCAAAGTTACCCAAGAGGAAAAGTTTGAAAATTCACGCGGATAGCCCCGTCACAAAGTTTATTGTTACCAATAAATCCAGGAAAAAAAAGATTCTAGGACTCCAGATTATTATTATTATGTTAGAACACTACACACATGCAACCAGTATTCACTACATTATGAACTATTTTCCAGGGGTTCCATATCGTTCCCATCTTTGTCTCTAGATGCTGTGAATAGGAAACTGGTGACCCAGTACGAATATCCGTTGGAGCAATCAGTGGAATGCATCAAGGCAGTTCTGGAAGAAGCAATAATGGAATCTTCTGAAATGGTGAGATTTTGCTCTTTTTAAATTTACTCCACTTTTCTGGTACATTCTGTGATACCAAAAAGAAAAACATCAACATTGAATCTTACTAGAAGATGATTATTTTTTATTTTTCTCGCATAGAGGAATAAGATGATGAACAAAAATCACGCCGAAATCCTGGAAAAGCATTTCGATTCCAAAATTTGCCTTATAAATTTTAACGAATTTGTATATACCAAGGTGGGGAACCTTTTTGCCAGAAGCCACATGTAAATTAAGTAGCAATAAAGGAGGCCACATTGATTGATGCACCTATAAATGCGACTTTTATGAAATTTTTGGTAGTTTTTGTTCAGTTTTAACGATTTGGTGTCTTACACAAAAATATTACCGAAAAAAAAAAAGGAATTCTTATTTGTTTATTATTAGACAGAAAAAGTTACAATATAGAATATTTTTGTATTTACATACGGAACGAATGTTAAATAATTTATGTATGAAAGTGTACAGTTGCTAGAGATATAATAACAGAAAAGTACTAGTAAAACCACAGAATAAGTAAACCAATAGCTAGATTTTCACAATGGCCGTTAGCAACACGAGACGAGTCTGTTACCAGCACATTACCAGATTTGCATAAGATACGCCACAAGCGTCTTTTTTAGTACATAATTGTTGTAGCTCAGTCAACAGAAACGTATAATAAAACACTTCATGAATATTTAAATGCCATTCATGCAAAAAAATACGTTTTAACGTTCATGGAATCAGCCACATCAATAATAGTAAGAAAATAATTTTTGTGTAGAGAGCATATAACAGGCTGGTAATGTTGCGTATTGCACTAGGTGGCGCTCTAACGTTTGAAATGTGCAATTTGCCATTCCCAGACGATGTCATTGAAACATACATACACTCACACCGTTCTTTATTTAATTCCATTGATTCGAAAATTGTTGTAATCAAAATCATTAAGTATTATTTAATACAAGTACTAGCTGTTTTGAAAGCCGCACAAGAAACACACGGAGGTTAAAACAGATTCGTATGTGATTGATGTGTGTGTGTGTGTGATTTATACACATTTTTTTGTATTTTAGTCGGTTTTTTTTAAACTTGTAAAACTGTCAACATGAGTGAAGAAAAAGTGCGTAGAAGACATTGTATGTTGTATGTGTTTCAAAAAGACAATAACACGATGGAGGCGGGGGAAAAAAACACGTGCGACGTGTTGTTGAGGACGGAGTAACAGTTTGAACATGCCAAAGACGGTTTGTAAAATTTCGTTCGGGTGATTTTCTTTGAAAGATGAACCCAGATCACACACAGGAAGGCCTTCAGATGTCAATGACGAAGTGCTACACAGCATAATCAGGACAAATCCCACAGAACTTTTATTCCTTTCCTTTCCCTTCCCTTTGCGGCAGAACTTCCCATACACCCAATATAAAGTTTGCATTTTACTTTTATGTTTGAAATGTAATTGCCATTTTTTTGCATAAGTAAATAAACAAATATGTAAAATCATTGTGTCTCTTCAGTTGAACAGCTATGCTGCCACCAAAGCTGAACTGATATACCGCATCAAACGCTGCTTGCAGAGGGAAGCTGAGGCGACGATTCTTAAGCTGAAGGAACACGTGCAGGCGGAAATGTTTTACGTCAACCTCGAACATCCCGACATGGACTTGAGTGTGTAAGTGTGTGTATGCAAGCAAATGAAATTCTGAATTATACAGATATGCAAATATTGAATAGATTATGAATATGAGAAATACGGGTAGGGCGCGGGAACTTCCTGTTTTTAGCATGTTGTAGTGATGTTCGTAGGGTGGGGAGAAGTTCGGTGGAAGGGGCGGAGTAAGATATTTGTGTTCCAGTCTCAAACATGTTGTGGTCAAGGCAGAAGCGCGCTTTTGCCGTGGAGACGTATTTCTCTAACGGTCGGTTGGTGATTGCAGTACAACGTACCTTTCGTCGTCACTCCGATATTCCTCCTTGAGGTCATGCTCCTGTTCGGAAATGTGTTTTAATGTGGATGGATGCCTTCAGAACAACGGTGAATGTCTCCAAAGAAAGAAAAGGAACCCAAAGACCGTTAGAACACCTGTGAAAATGTGGAACGAGTTCGTATGTCAATTCCGACCTGTGTGTGACAATAATTGAACAATTCTTCTCACCCACTCTCCTAGAAAAGGATATTGGGATCTTGATAACATGTGCTTACAACAAAATGGGGCCACAGCCCTCACCTACAGGGTTTCCCTGTGTATTTTAAGAGTGGCCTTCCCCGAATGACTGATCTCCCTGAGAGGGGACGTAAATTGGCCTGCGTGCTCACCTGATTTATTCCTTTCTGATAACATCCTGTAGGCTTATCTTTAGTCTCTGGTTTACAAAGATCGCCCCAAGACCTTGGAACACCCAAGGAACATCATCCGAGCCGAAATTGACAATATCCTGGTTGATATGCTTGAAAAGGTGACTCAGTTTTCGAAATCGACTACCTCAGTGGATTGATAATGGAGGGCTACATTTAAGAGACATTGTGTTTAAAACTGTAAATTCAAAGTTCCAATGTTGTGTGGTAGTCGGAAAGTAGCAATAAAGTCAAATGAAACATGTAGTGAATTTTATTGCATTTTCAAAACAGGAAGTTCCCTCTCCCCACCCAGTATTTTAAATTTTTATAAGTACTAAGGTGATTTTCAGCTTATTGACTGGACCTGAAAATTTCAAACCATAGTCTGATTGAGAAAAGGACATTTGATGTATATATCTCACCAAAATTTCCATTTTACATCATTTGAGGATTTATATGCCCAGTGCGTGACAGCGGTTTTTGTAACGCGTGATTTATTGTTGAAATCAAGAACTGGAATTTACAATCCATAGGCCACTAAATCCAAGAATTTACCAACATACAGTCTTTAAAGAAAACTTGCTTCAGGTTTTCTGATTGACATTACTACGGAGCACGTGAGTTCGACAAAAACACAAGAAAAAAACCTCACTTCACCAGAGTTCACACACACATTTTCTGTTACTTCGTTCGTGAGATGGAATAATACATCGGTTTAGTAGGTGGTTGTCACCCATCGTGCTGTTCAGGTTCTTTTTACTTTACAGGTTATTGGACTCCAAACTCTTGTGTTGCATATATAGATAAATTCTGATGTAAATATATCACCACGTGCAGCAGTTTATTATGTTATGTCTTAGAAACTTTAAAATATCCTGGAAGTTTTTAAAATTATAGTGTAGGCAGAGAAGTTTTGAGTCCGTGGGCCCCTACTCAAAAGTATACCCTGGACCCCGACACAAATGGACCCGACCACCTATGACCCTTAAAATCAGAGAGTACATAAAATACATTGTCAAATACTCGTACAAACAACAACCCGAAACAAATAAATGTGCTGAACTTTCAATCACGTAAGCCGGCTCGCCTTTTGACTGTATGAGTAACAATGGTGTATAGTGGTAGGCCTATGTCTGTACGTGGACAACGGTCATTACATGTAGCCAGTTGACATACCGTCCTAAATTCTCAGTTTTTAGGAGAATACAACAGGAAATAACATTTGACCGTTGAAAGCATTTGAATTAATGATTTTATTAAGGTTGAGTCGAGAACGAGACGAGACACCTATTCGGCTGAAGCCCATGCCTTAAGACGCCCCTGGTTACAGACTACCGTTTGCACGAGTATTTGGCAACATATGCTATACATTGTCTATATAAAAGGGTCGCGGATGTATGGGTAGTACTTTAGCATAAGAGTCCAGGCCTCAAGAACTCCTATGTACATCTTTTTCAATACCGCGCGCATCAAAGTGGGGTGTAAGAGAGCAAACGGAACATATTTTACATTTGAAAAATTGGATTGGTTCAGCCGGAAATTAGAACATTTTTCAATCGGAGAAAAGTATTCAAAACTGAGGTCCCGTTTTTTGATATTATGCGAAATTAGTCTCTAAAAGGCCTGACCAACACCCTCCCATCCCCCACCCAGAAGAATATAATCTGTTGTTCTTCTCGATAGAACTTAAGGAAAAAGAATACCAAATAGAGTGATATTACAGGATCCACAGTTAATAGACCCGATAGAGTGTACGTTTCTCCATTCGTGGGGAAATCACAACTGTTTTATCTCGTTTAATAGACTCTCTATTTTCTTCTCCTCGTTGACGTATGGTACTACTCAAAAGTAAATGAGGCATCTAGTGTCATTTTACAAGTACATGCTGTAGCTTGCGAATTTTTTAAATATATAGGGTGTCCCAAAACGACCGCATAAACTCTGCACAGCTAGATTCCTCGTTGTGAGTACATAAAAACTGCTCAAAGAAGTATTCCTGTACGATCCATAGTTTACGAGAAAGATACGAAAAACAAAATATGACCACTTCCGGTGCAAGAAAAAAAAACCACTTTATTGGTCAAATCAACAACAGTATTTGCATATCTTTCCAGACGGTAATGTTTAAAACGTTCGTCGCGTCATGCATGCGCGCGCCGTGGAAGGATGTTAAGCCGCCGTTGAACTGGTATTTAAAAGGCTGCATCTTGCAGCTACCGGTAGTCTTCGTATGGTGGTCATGTCTTCCGTTCGTGACTACTGCGACATGTACTTACGACATGCCTTGTGACTACTGCGACATGCCATCTCAAGGAACTGGTGTATCAAGACGTAGTGACAATACAAATGGACTTAGTTGCTCGTCTGCATGCTGTTTGTACTTCGGTGGACCCCACGAGTCTGCGACGTGTGACAGTCATTCCACGGCGTGCTCAAGCCTGCCTCGACATGCACGGGGGACATTTGGAGCATCTGCCTTAAATTGTGCATATACTGCTGTTGATGTGTCCAATAAAGTGTTTTTTTCTTGCCCCGGAAGTGACGTCATACTTTGTTTTTCATATTTTTCTCGTAAACTATGGATCGTACAGGAACGCTTCTTTGGGCAGTTTTTATGTACTCCCAACGAGGAATTTAGCTGTGCAGAGTTCATGCGGTCGTTTTGGGACACCCTGTATATTCTCCTTGCTACTTACAGTATCAATGTTCATCCTTGCGATAAATGTTGCACTTTAGTTCAAATTATTCTTGTCGTTGGTTGTAAAATAAAACTAGACTTTTTTATGCAAAGAAAAGGTGTACGCCGAAATTTTAACACATTTTTTTATTCGAAAACTTTCCTTTTTTAAACCTGTTCCGTTGTGTTCAGGGACGTCTAATGGCATTGGCCAAATGGGCCCTAGCCCAGAGCCTCGGTTACAATGGGGACACGTCTCGTTCTTGACTCAACCTGATTAAGATCATGATTAGAATTGTTTCAACGGTCAACTGTTATTTCCGGTTGAATTCTCCGAAAAACTGGGAATTTCGGACGATATGTCAACTGGCTACATGTGATGATAGTCGTCCTTTTATAGTCCTAGGCTTATCACCATATACCATAACGCATGTATCTTGTGGCTTTGACAATCATACGTATGAAAGAATTTTGTACGGTACCTAAAATGTTAATATTGGCAGCATAGCCCCAGACTGGACAAGCATATGCAATTATAGGACGCTTAACGACTGCATAAAGAAGCACGTTGTTTTCTATACTTAAATGAGAGTTCCGGGCAATCAAGGGGAAAAGTTTAAGGAATCCGAACACGTTGAAAATGACCAAATTCAGTCAAGACAGATATTTTTGTTTTTTATTTTATTGAATAGAGCTATCTTTTGACTTTACGAAACATACTTTGTTTTGTTTCTACACTACCTAGAGGCCAAGTTACAATCAATTTTATAAATTTAGAAAAACCGGAAGTGGGTTTTTGATCTACCAGAAGTGGGCATTTAAATTGCTCAAAATCTATCATGGCGAGTCTGAAAACTCAAAATATTACGAATGTATTTCTATAAAACTTTTTGAACCTGATATTTATGTTATTTTCTAGAGAATGTACTAAAATATTTCTTATTGTATGAATACTTTTGAGTTATGACTTGTTATTTAAATAATGGTCTCATAAAAATGTAACATTTCTCTCTCTCTCTCATAATGTTTACTCAATCTGCTCTAGAATTTTCATATTTTAATAAAAAATTAAAATTTTAGTATATTTTCTAGATAAATGTATTCAATTTGTTTTAGTAATACTTTTACTAATATATGTTTATTACTTTTTTTCTCTAACTGCTTTCTAGTTTTTTAAAAATATTGCTAAAATTTCACTTATAATTGTGATTTTTGTAAAATTCAGGTAATTTATTTTAAATTTTGATAGTTAAATAGTAATATTATTGGTATTGAGTTCTAAAAGAGCATTTATAATGTTTTAGTATGCTATTTTGTTAAAAAGTACTCCGAACGTGTTCGGATACCTTGAACATAGTTTTACGGAACTTATAGTGGACTTATGTGATGGGTGTTGTCTCTAAGTTAAGTGTGAATCGAAAATAATGCCTCTTTTTTGAAGAGATTTGTTTATTGAACATGGTGATAGTGTGGGATGTAACTGAATCTTCTATTTACAGGTGTGATCCCGTTGTCCCCGCAGTGGGTCCCACCAAAGTATGGGTTATAACTGATTCTTCTAAAGGAGCCGCAGCTGAGCATGAATTGAATAACTCCGCAGGAGACGGCCTTTCGGAAAGATCTAAACAATTGGTGGTAAGTGCATTGTATTTTACTGTCATATTTCCTAATTTGATACTACACTCTTTTACAGGAAGGGGGAAAAACAATGCACCAAGGAGTTGCCCGATTGTAATTAAATTTCGTATGCAAAGACATTTGTACCGTACATGCGAATTATTACAATTTGGTGTCCGATGAATGAATAACGGGAGCTACAGTGCATCGGAACTGCCCACTCAGCAGGTGTCTATAAGAAGCGATTCTCAATGGTCAAAATTTCTGTTGCATTGTGATTTAGGATACCTCTCAACGACTGAAAAAATGCCTCGCCGCAGGATTCGAGCTCATTATGAGCGACTGTTAGAGTTTGAAAGAGGTCGTATCATTGGATTGATCGTATCATTGACAAATCAGAGAATCACTCGTCATATGGGTTGAAGCGATGCGGCCATTAGAAGATGCTGACAAAAATGGGTGGACAATGGCCGATTTCAGCCTCATGTTGGTAGCGGTTGACCTAGGGCCACAGCAGATTGGAAGGATAGATTGTTTGTCAGATCACTGTCACAGCGCCTGATTCATTGTTATCAACCATCAGACGTGCGACCGCATACGAGTGTCCAACAGGACCATTCACAGATGGCTGATAAAGCGAAATTTACGCTGGTACAGACCTCTACGCCACCTGCCACTCACGTCTGCACACTGTCGAGCCAGATTACAGTGGTTCTTGGCTCGTTCAGGTTGGAATCATGTTGATTGAGGACATATAATGTTTAGCGACGAATCCCGCTTCCAACTGTGTCCTGACGATCATCGAAGACGTGTCTGGAGACGCCCAGGACAGTGTACCGATCCTTCTTTCACTATTGCACGCCGCACAGGCTCTCAACCAGGAGTTATGGTCTGGGGTGCCATTTCTTTTGACAGTCGAACCCCTTTGGTCGTCAATAGAGGCACACTTACAGCACAGCGGTACGTCGACGACATTCTGAAAATTGTTTTGCTACCGTTCCTTTTGCAGTACCTTGGCCTTATTTTTCAGCAAGATAATGCCAGACCACATACGGAACGCGTTGCTATGAAGTGTCTTAAAGTTTGTCAAATACTTCCTTGTCCAGCTAGATCGCCATATCTCTCTCCAATCGAGCATGTCTGGGGTATGATGGGAAGGCAACTGCATTTTTCTTGGAATGTTGACGACCTACCTGCCCCGACAATAGGAGCAAATTTGGCAAGAAATACCGCAGGAGACCATCAGGGTGCTTTATCACTCTATGCCACGTCATGTGGCAGATCGCATCCATGTTAGAGGTGGATCAACACCTTATTGAGCTTGTTACCTTGTAACTATGTAACTCTGAAATAAATCATTCAATTTTTCTGAAATTTTAATCATTTTCTATTTTGTGCATAATTTTTCTACCCACCAATTTGTGTCTCTATAGGACAACTCGTTCTTTGTGCGTTGTTTTTTCTTTGTTATATAGAGTGTATTTTTTAAAATAATCACGTCTTTAAGTTGATATATAGTGAAAATCATTTAACAGGAACTAAGGAACTGAAATATTTTTCGTGTTAAACGATATTGCAAAAAAAAGTTTATTAGAGTACATTTAATTAAGATATATATATATATATATTGCAGAACTCGGTGTTGCAACAGCCTATGAGGGCCAAAGGAATACTGTGCCTTTTTCAGTTTACGTGAGTTCAGGCGCTGCGGTGCATGTGCAGATGTTTCAGGGAAGTGGTCAGTCTGCGAAACCCCCAGTGTTCAGTTCCCAAGCAAGCTTGGCACTCATTTATGGACCCACTGAAGGGATGAAAAGACGACTCTACCTTGCCCAGCCCGATATTTAAACCCCGGACCTGTGGCGTGGAAGCGCGAAACACAATCACGAACTTAATGAAATTTAAAACAAAATTTTTTATAGAAGCATTCTGAGACGTCATTTGTTCGAACCAAACAAGTAAAGCCGTCTCTAAATCCTCGTGCTTGGCCGATCTCATTCGTTTTCGCTCTAACTTAAACTTTCGTAATTTGTCCTGTTTTTTAAATTGTTGTTGATAATGTGAAGAGTTCTTAATTCCGAAATCTTTACAGATTTCCTATTTTGTCTTTTTGTTTTTGATCCACAGCCTCAAGAAGCTCCATTTTAAGTGAAGTAGCAATTAACTTTCACCTTGAGCCCTTTTTCATTGTGCTCATAAAAAAAAATTCTTCTAAAATAAGAGGAGGCGGGACCGCGAACCAAACTCACTTATTTGTACTCGCACTGCGAAGCGCACACCTCACTGAATTCCAAAGCCAACCGATGAAAGGTAAGATGCCTTGGTGTGGCGTTTTTAGTGGAGGAGGATGAAAGATCAGCTTAGATAAACAAAATTGATTCGTGCCACAGACAAGAATATTTATAAGTCAAGTTAGCCTTCTTTGTGTGAAATATGTGAAATCACCTGTCTTTCATTTGACACTCCGAGATTGGCTGGTGTTTTCCGTGTTTTGATCATTCCCAGAAGGAAAATCTTTTCATGTTAAGCAATTTTCGTTTCGTGTTAAGAGAAAAAAATACATGAAAATAATAGTGATTTTTCAAAAACGTACTATTATTTCGTGTTAACCGATATTTCATCTTAAACGTTTTCGCGTTAAACATATTTTACTGTATTTACTAAAATCATAACTTGCTTTGAAAGCATCCAATCAAATTCCTCGGTTATTACGATATTCTTTACGAATTCGAAATCAAAAACCACATGTAAATGATGTATAGCATTTTGTTCAATGGCGTAACGGAGAATATTAGGGCCCCCTTGCAAAGTCAAGTTTTGGGCCTCAAGCTGGATCTTACAAAGGATTGCAAATCCATAACGTAACATAGGCTTTGGGTCCCGTAAAATCCTGCCCCCCCCCTGCACTGCGGGGGGGGGTGTACGTTACGCCATTGATTTTGTTACCTTTCCTACACTGGTTTCAAATTTTATACTTTAAATTTAGAAAGTATTGATGCAGAACGAGAGTACCCAGAAGAAGGTTCAATACCTGATGCTGGTCATGACGAAGTACATGGAAATTGTACAGAAACAGATAGCAGATCTGACAATCAAGTATATCCTTTGCTTTCTCGTCAAGAAGGTAAAAAGAAATTTATGTTGCTTTCTTTCTGAAGTTTATAGATGATTTGACAAAGGCTTATTTCATTTATTAATTTAAAAATAAAATGTTGATAATTTTTTCTCTTTTCCGATCTTTTGTTCAAACTGCTTCAAATGATTATCTCTTAATGTAACTTTCATCACCAAACAAGACAAGTAAAACCGCCACTTTAGAGAGCTGCTTTTTATCTATTTTTTTAGTGCTTATGATCCATTGTCAATTCCTTATATATTTTTTGTAAATTTTAGGATAAGTAGACAATTTGTGCTATATGCTGTTAAAAGATCCTACAATCGCAGTCATGGAAATTTTCAAGACATTTTATAGGAATGAAAAACGTTTTATTCACCTTTAAGTTACAAAATTATAACACTTCATTATTAATTATAACACTTCATATAACACATGCTATTATTTAGCAAATGAATTAAATATAATATTCGAAATGAAAAGCATTACATTAAAGTACATGAAATTTTCAATAAGATGTAGCAAATTACATGAACAAAATTCATTTTCAAAAAATATAATAGCAAAATAACACGCAAATAGCAATTTCAAAATTATAAGGTCGCTAGTTTAAAAAGAAAATTTTAGCAAATTTTTAGTGAGATTATAAAATATTGCTTTATACTACTTTTCTGAATAGCTTCAAAACACACGATTTGGCATCAAATTAATTATATTTTCTGTCAGGTGTTCGGAATATCGTCCCATTTCTTCATATTGGCTACTTTAATTTATATGTCGAATGATATAAGTTGTTGTATTCGTATACTTGATTTCCGGATAACATCCATCCGACTTCATTTTCTCTTCCACTTACAGATTGTATTTTTTTAAATGGTGAGATACAGCGCACACCAAAACGGAACCGTCTACCAGTTCTACTGGCCTTTGTAAAATTCACGAGATTCTTGTCATAAGTCATACCTTGATGTGGTCTTAAATTAAGAAAGCACCATTATTCCAAAAATTCATTTGGCTTGAAAAATATATTCGATTTGTTTTTGTTTTCAAAGCTAAATCAATGTTACAAATCTGTTTCTTTTTATGTATTTTCCATAAAATTTGTAATAATTTTGCCGTTATCACAAGGGATTGGAATTTTAAGTGGTATTACAATTTTTAGGCTGTAAAAAGTTCACCAATAAAATGTTTTTTAAAATCCCATTTGCTTTTTTCTCATGACATTAAAGATGCTTTTAACACAACTATGCTTTCTTTTTTCCTCTGCTAAATGGTTATTAATTTTTAACAAACCCATTTAACATTAAGAAATTGTGTATGTTTTTACTTCTGCATAATTTTTAGTGTGAAGAAATAAAAATTAATGATAAAATTTCTTTCAATGTCTCAAATTCGTTTCCTGTTTTGGCAAATGAGGAAATGAAATCTAGTTTCTAAATAGAAATAGCTTCGCAATTGATACGACCACTACATTGTTTCTCCAGATTTACAATTGCAGTTGATATATCCCCTTTTTATTCTTGCATCATTTTAAAATTTGTAAATGACATATTATTTCTTGAAAGAATTTGAGTGGGAAATCTACGATAAGGTTGCGAAAGCACATAATCTCTCTTATCGATAAGATCCACGTCGTTACCTGATTTTAAAAATCATAAGGGTTTAAAAATAATTAATTTGAATATGCATCCAGGATTTATTTAGAGAGTTGTTATACATACTCTTTGTGTGTGGTTTTAATGCAGTTAGTGTAAAATGCATATACCGTTTAAGCATATATAATTCAGTTACTTTATAAAATACTTAGATTGACCAAATCAGTTAAAAGTGTTAGTAAATTAATAATCGTACACTTATTCTATATTATTCTATGAAATATCTAGGTGTTGTTCTATGAATAATCTAATGATAGATTGTTAAAGAGTGACTGAAGAAACCATAAGAAACAGAACCGTGAATAGTGACCGTAGAAAAATGAACCATTTGTCATTAAAACAAGTCTGTTGTGATAAATAGTTAGTCTCGAAAAATACATTTGATATTACGGAGAGATTTTTTGATAAACAGTTAAGAAAAACATTAAATGTAATGTAATATTTTTGCTGCATTAATTAAAAGTAATAAAAAAATTATAGACATGTGAAGTTTGGTGAATGAAGTCAGAATGGCCGACCGGCAACACTGGCGAAACAAAACACTACACATGCGTGAAGGCAGGTGTTGACCATCTGCCCCCATCTTTGTTAAGTTGAGCGTTGTTTGTGTTCCGTGTAATGCAAAGTGCTTGTGTAGTGCGTTGGTTCTTAACAGAACAGGAAAATAATGAACAAAAGATCAATTTTAAGTTTTGTTTAAACTTGGCAAGACACTGACAGAAACTTATTCGATGCTGGTACGTGTTTATGAAGATCAAGCACTGTCCATGAAGTGTGTGTACGAGTGGTTCGCCCGTTTTTGAGAAGGCCGGGAAAGTGATTCTGACAATCCACGTAGCGAAAAACCGGCAACCTCTGTCAAACCTGTCCTTATTTTAAAAACTATGAAAACAAACCGAGTTTAGTCTCAACACTTGAAATGAACTAAATAAAATGTAATTTTAAAAAAATTTCAAATTCCAGCTTTTAAATTTTTTTCTTTGTTTATGTACGATATAGTACGTGAACGCAGACTTTTTCTAGTAAGTGTATATAATTATCCTATAAAATAGCTTGTTACATTGTAAAATCCAAAAATTTCATACGATTAAATTCATTTGGTCGGTTATTTCATGAAGTTGTTTCTATGGATAAGTTGTTTTTGTAAATTTCGCTTCAATGTGTGTGTGAATTAGGGTTTGCAGCCCCAGGATCCCGGTGGTTTTTACAAATCCCGGAATTAAAATAACTAATCCCGGGATTTAATTTTTGTCTAAATAAATATTTAAAAAAATTGTTCTCATGAAAATTTTTTAAGAATTTAATTTTTCAAAAATTTATAATTCGTTTATGAAATATGTACGTAGAATTTTTTTGTGCAATTATAAATGTTATAGGTAAAAAAAAAATATATATGCACAGCTTTCATTTCTCGTATGAGAGAACGTTGCACAGATCTAAGTGGCTCACTGCAATGCTCATACATTAATATAAGCAACATCTCAAGAATATATTTTGTCACAGTTCCTTCTTCAACTAAATACCGTTAATTAAAAGCGGGCCTGCTTGGAAGACTTGAGACACTTCAAATCCCAATGCATTAGTAACTGCTCATGCAACTGGATCTTCAATTTCAAATGAGGTAACACTTGGAATTTATACACATTCTGATTCAATAACTGGATCAATGTATATATAAAAACCATTAAGTGTATCAGAAGAACTAAATAAAGTTATCAAAGAGGTATGCCCCAATACAGTCTATTAGATTTGAGACATCGTTATCAAAAATTCGAAAAGAAATGTCTCTTTTTTTGAAAATGGAGGGAGACGAGGTGACTACCTGAAAAGAACATACTCCTACTTAATGACGATAATATCTTCTAGTAAAGAATCCGAACAGGCATTTTGTTTGGCATGACAATTTGTAACAAAAATAAGAAGCTGTTTCAACGATGAAATGCTGGAGAAGCTGTGTTTTTATAAGCTTATTTACAAAAACACAAAAAAAGAAGAAATGCTTTTTTTTAAAAAAAATTTCATTATATATTATTTTTATTTGTTTTTTTATGATGAATTAATTTTTTAATAGTTTTATTAAAATAATATTAAATTAATTTTTAATTATATTTTCAGTTTTATTATGCAATTTCAGCTATACTAATATGTAAGTAATTTTAATAAATAGTCTAATTCTAATCCCGGGATTTGGATAATGTAATCCCGGGATTGAAAATATGACACGGGATTGCAAACCCTAGTGGGAATATTTTTATTTTTGACTATTCTTATTCTTTACATTTAAAATAATGGATGAACTTGTATAACACTAAGATAATAAATTAAACAAAGCTATGTGAAGATATTTTAAAACAATTTGGGGATTGCCAAATATATTAGATAGATATTAAATTAAAAAAATATGTATTAATTTAAAGATATGGTAAAATTAATAAGCTTTAAGTTATCGAGACAAATTTGTATTGAAAAAATCAATATAATATTTTTCACCCGATTAAATTTATATATATATATATATATATATATATTTGACATCCAAATATGTGTCACATATTTTACAGAGTTTATAAAGGAAGGAGAGATCATAAAAACTGATCATAGTAATATTTATTTTGTATTATAGGTCCTGGATTATATCAAAGTCGATTTAGTGCCAACTCTTCTAGAACTATCCAACTTTGTGAGTTTTGCTCTCTCTTATTTATGTATTTAATATATATTTTTATTTCTAGTTATATAATATTGTAATTATATATTCTTCGTGCTGTTTATTTTCCAAATGCTTTGCAAAAACAAGATTTGCTGACCTTGTTGTATTTCAAAACACAGTTTAATGAGAAGTTTATTATTTTTTATAGAATAACAACCAAATGTGTGTGTGCTCTAACTTACACTGAAAAAAAATACGGATGAAAACCACTAATTTGTATACGCTGTCCTTAAAATCTCAAGATCGAAATCTCGCTTACAAAGAACCAATTCATAAATATATATTTATATATATACTAGAAAAAACTCTAGATAAGAAAAAATTTGAAAAGATAATTTGAGAGATTCGTATATACTCGTTTAAAGCATATGAGTATATATAGGTTGTGAAAAGAAATAAATATCCCAATACAAGGCAAGGGTTAAAAGGCATTCCCAAATCGCTAAAAGCCACTCATATCCTAATCTTAAAAAAAATCACTCGAACTCTAAAAGATGCAGAATTACTATCGCAGCTTCTAAATTTCGTGTTATGCTAGCAAATAACGACGTGTATTAGGTTTTTTCCACGACCAATACCATACGTGCATTGCAACTGATGGCTGCGTTTTCAGCAATTTTTAAAAACATTTTTTAAATAATTTTTTGTTTCAACTATGCCTTTTTTCTCTATTCTGCTTGTCCACGAACGCGCCGTCTGGTGGGTTGGCAATTGCTTTTCGATCCTACATTGCTTTGAGCATTTTGTTTATACAGAGTATCCCAAAACGACCGCATAAACTCTGCACAGCTAAATCCCTCGTTGGGAGTACATAAAAACTGCCCAAAGAAGCGTTCCTGTACGATCCATAGTTTACGAGAAAAATACGAAAAACAAGTATGACGTCACTTCCGGTGCAAAAAACCCCCACTTTATTGGACATATCAACAGCAGTATATGCACAATTTAAGGCAGATGTTCAAAATGTCCACCGTGCATGTGGAGACAGGCTTGAGCACTCCGGGGAATGGCTGTCATCACACGTCGCAGCATCGTGGGGTTCACCGAAGTACAAGCAGCATGCAAACTAGCAACTAAGTCAATTTTTGTTGTCACTACGTCTCGATACACCAGTTCCTTGAGATGGTATGTCGCAGTAGTCACGAACAGAATACATGGCCGCTATATGAAGACTACTGATAGCTGCAAGATGCAGCCTTTTAAATACCAGTTCAACGGCGGCTTAACGTCATTCCACGGCGCACGCATGCATGACGCGAAATGCGCGACGAACGTTTTAAACATTATTGTCTGGAAAGATATGCAAATGCTGTTGTTGATATGTCCAATAAAGTGTTTTTTTTCTGGCACCAGAAGTGACGTCATACTTTGCTTTTCGTATTTTTCTTGTAAACTATGGACCGTACAGGAATGCTTCATTAAGCAGTTTTTATGTACTCCCAACGAGGAATCTAGCTGTGCAGTGTTTATGCGATCGTTTTGGGACACCCTGTATTGGCGAGATTTCTATCTGCACTTTCAGTTTGGCCTATCATTTCAGAGTCGCAATCTTCTCTTACTTTCTCTCTATATATACACTCAACTCTCTTTTTACACAGTAGATATATTCCTAAGAAAACCGTGCAAATTAATACATGTGACGTATGGTAAATTTGGGGATATGTTTAGCAATTTTAAAATCGTGTGCGATGAATAATCTCTTAAGTATTTCCCCCCCAAAAAGTAATAATGAAAAATCCATGTTACATATGTATAAAACATTTCATTGTTATTACAAAAAAAAAGAAAGAAATTATATATAGTGTACAGGGAAGATTTAGTCTATAAGTACATACTACATATAAAAATTAAATTGAAATTTGGAATAAAACTACTAGCTAACAACATTCATCGCTATTTGATAACAAGAGTGCACTTATATTATGAATTGGATCCAAACTGCTGTCATCAGTTGATGTGTCAGAACTGTCTAGTACAACTGTCGGTTTGGATTCGTTAGTTGTTAGCGGCCTCAGTAGGGTTTTTTGTTGTTGTGGTTTTTCCAAAGTTTGTAATTAGATGCTGTTTTTTTAAGTGAAACTTCTTTGCGGACGGGAGTGAGTAGGAAATTTATCCAGTTTTGCGTAACAGTGAAAAAGCGAACTGAAGTAGTGATCCCCCCATTCCCCCAAAACGTCCCCCATGGTGAGGAGATAGCGAACGGGAGGAAAACAGATCGGGGGAGGGGGTACACCACGTGACTTGCGCAATATACGTGAAAAAGTTGGAACGATTGCTAAGGGGGAGTTGTGCATCAAAAGTATATCTTGCTGCTTTGGACGAAAGGCGCTTAGGTATTGGTGACATTAAGTGGGTACCCTTGCTACTCTCGTAACGAACTCGCGTGGCGTATTTTCACAGCTTTTTATGAAAAACGTACCGTTTTCAACGAATAAACGCACCCAAAATATTACCATTATATGGCTCTTCCCGTTACGGGAGTGTCTGGGGCATTGTGTATTTGTCACTAACGTTCGCGCCAGAATCGCTACGGATAGCGTCTTGTAAACAAACACAGTGACTTCAGTTAGCGATGCATTAAGTTTATATTATTAATTTTCATTTCCATTGAATCAAAATAAATTCTGGTCAGATAGACTAGAACAAATGCAGAAAGAGGAAAAGAGTTTCGTGAAAGAAAAAAAAAGCAAAACTATCAGCAACTCCTGGCGAAAGTCTATATATCACCAGGTAGTTCTGTCGCAGCTTTTATCATTTTTATCCATAAAGTTTTAGTGCTGTACACATCAGAGGCTGCTGTAATCATTGGATCCGATGATGATTAAAAGCCGATTATCTTAACTGGAGATTTTAATGTTAATTTTGGTTCAGAAGAAGCAAAGCCACTCATTGAATTCTTGAAACGGACACTGAATTTGACAATGTATTCTGATTCTAGAGGACAAACAATATACGGTTTCATTTCTATCCCGAGGCTTTCCACGGGTTCCACTTTTCTTCTTTTTTTTTCCCTCCTGCATATTTTTTTTTTTTTTTTTTTTTTTTTTTGTTTCCAAGTTGTTTGATATTCTCTTGTACACAAAACTTAAAATTGTGTTGAAATTTAACGCAAGTTCCATCATGAGTAAAAAATGTTGTTCAATCTGCAGGAAATTTCAGGCCTTCGCGAATTAAATTAACTGTAAATAGCTGAACATCTCCTTCGACTTTGTCTGGATCGATTTCTTTATTATCATAAACTGTCATAAATATGATCAAAATGTCCTCACCCAAAGAGCATGAATCCACAAATTTTGGGGGATTCATGATAGATAAAAAAATTCGTGTAAAATAATCGTTAAATTCGTGTACCGTGTTCTTTCAAAATCGTGCAAAAATTGACCGTGTAAAAAAAAAAAAAGTCGGGTCCATCACCGAAATTTTAAACCTTGCTTCTATATCGAAACGTTATTGCGGCCAGAAGATCCTTTGCGAGCCAAGGAGGAGAATATTTTTTCAATAACAGTACATGAATAATAGAGATCTCTCGATAAAAAAATTAGATCGAAAAATAGATGCTTCCAGAGAAATCTAGAAGGCGCTAGAACAGTAGCGGTATTTATTTGACACGCATGTCAAGTTTTGCCAGACAATTTTCTAATAGTTCTTAATATTTTAAAATAATATCAACAATAAATTTAAATAAATTAATTTATATTAACGAACATGAAAGTTTTTGTTTCACAATAGAGTTCTAGTTAAAATTATTGATGGGTAAAAAATTACAAATTACATCATATTACGAATAGGTATTATGGGACTCTTTTGACTTGTCAAATGAATGTTTTTTCTATATCTAAGTATGATGTGGTCTCAAATAGCAAAAAAAAATAAATAAATAAATAATAAAATATGTTTTAATTTTCTTATAAAAAATTAATATTTCTACAGTTAAAATGTTACCTTTAAAAATAATAATAAAGAGGTACATACGTATTATCGCAACTTATTGGCGACATTATATGGAACGAAGCACATGGAGGCCCATTCAGCGAATACGGCACATAGGAAATCGTGTTTGCCAACTTGGCGAGTTATGAGTAGAATTGGTGATAGTTGCGTTAGTACGTAAGTACCAATAAAGGATATACGACGCTTTGTAAGTACTTGGGCTGTTGATGATGGTATTGTCGAAGTTAGTATTAGGTCTGCCAAACAGATAAGTATAAGAAAAAATTAATCCAATTCCTTTTTTTTTTCTTCTTTTTGAAAAATAAATGAATTTTTTTCCAAATTTGCGATTGAAGAATGATAATTTTTACAGGCCTCTCTAACTGATGATTGTGAGGAGGACTTCCGTCTTAAAGAGGAGATGGAAGCTGCGTGCCTATGCCTGAAAGAAGCCTTGGACGCCATTCAGGCGTTCTAAAGCTAATTTCATTCCTACTGGGAGTATGAAACCCACCAAAAAGAGTTCAACGTTTTTACTTACTTTTATTGTTTTTTTTACTTAATCAAATAGAACTTTTTTTTACGAAAGTGATGCTTCAATTTTTTTAATTGATAAGTATTTCAAATAAAAATCCTTTTATAGTAATGTGTGAGAAAACTTATTTGTTGTTTTGTTTTCATTATTATGTTATTACTAGCTGAAATGCCCGTTCTTCACACGGGTTAAATTTTAAAAACAAAAATTCTTTTATCATAGCAATTATAATATTTTTTTAGGGAGGGTAAAACCCTGTATGAAGTAGAAAACTAAAAATTAAAAACATTTTTTTTTCCAAATGAATGTTCACATTAGAAATAATTTTAAACAAATTGCAATTTGGCTTGAAAGTAAATAATAATTTAACAAAAACAAATATTTCAATGTAAGAGAGAAAATTAGCAAGCTAAAGAGTAAATAGATATGAATGAATGCAAATATAAATAAAAATTATTACAGAAAAGTGATAGCAGTAGTGAGTTTCTGCTATGGGAGAAATAACCTGCAATAGATGAGCCGAAAGAAAAAATGAATGATGATAAACTGATTCACTAAATGCTATCATGAATAAGAAATATTAGAAAGCATTCAACTGAAAAAAATTAAATTAGCATTGCACCCATACCTCATATAATACTATCTAACATCTCAGTAATACATCTAATATAGAGTGTTAGTTCAGAACTGAAATAGGAATTATATTTTAATTTAAATTAAAAGGTTATTAAAACAGAAAAAGTAAGCCCTAAATTTGATAAAATTGCCATAAACAGTTCTGAACAACAACAAAAAAAGCACATAACTGAAAATCTTAAATATTTAAAATTGGAAAAGAAATAAAAAAATATAAAAGTAACCTTACATATAGTACATTGAAATTATAATATTAATTTAAATCAAAAAGCTACTCTAAATTGATAAGTTAAGATTTGATTTTGATGAAACTATCAGAAGCAGCTCAGAACAAAAAAAAAAAGCATGACAAAAAATATTATACGTAAATAGAAATTCTAACTTAAAATCACAATATTGACAATCTGTTAATTTCAGTTTACATTGAGTGTCATTTTCTAAAGTTACATTTTTCTACTTTTTTGTTATAATGGAAAAACATGGAATCTGCTAATAAAGGAAAAGTGTATATTAAACGAATTTAATTTAGTTATTGAAAAAATACATAATAGGCTTAACTGGAAAACCAATGCATCTTCCAACTGTTTACTGTTATCAAATTAGTGTTGCCAATCGGAAAAATAAAATTTAGAAAAAACATTTTCTTAGGATGATTTTTTTCGAAAAACAACTGTAATTCCTCCACTAAGAGTTAAAAAAACGAATAAATACAACCATAAATAAGTATATTTACTATAAAATGTGTTGAAATTCCCCCCAGAACAGCTCGAAACATTAATTTTCGCAAAGTTATGACTTGGCATGGCTGATGACGTCATATCTCCATTTAACTGAAAAATCGCATAAAAATTGAATTTTAAAAAAATCTAAAGCGAATTTTGAAAAAAACTCTTCGAGGTTAATAGCATAACGACCTATAGCTTCTACATGCCAAGTTTCAAATTTCTGAGTTCCTGAATTTGGCCGGAACAGCTGAAACACACAAACTTTTCTCTGATTAGTACAGATTTAGCTGAAAAATCGCTTAAAAATTGAATTTTAAAAAATTCTAAAGCGAATTTCGAAAAAAACTCTTCGAGGTTAATAGTATAACAACATATAGCTTCTACATGCCAAGTTTCATACTTCTGTATTGCTTAATCTCGCCGGAACAGCTGAAACACACACCACAAACTCTTTCTTTTATTAGTAACGCTACGGGCTGTCGTTATTTAAAACCACCAACTGAAATTCAGGAGAAACCAACTCAACAGCAAGAAAACAACTCAACCTCCCATCAACTCGAAACCAAACTATAGCAGGAGGGAAACAACTCAACTCCATGAGGAAAACAACTCAACCCGCACCTTTACAGCAGAATCATTTTCTATCTACCCCCATTTTTCGTTGAACTGAAGGGTCGAGAGGCGGAGGCTACGTTCATCATGACTGGTATGTTAACACATCTTTCATCACCTGCACCTTCTTCCCAGCCTGAGTGGGTTACAACGGACAATCCTGTCCAGCTGATGTCAGTTTCAGTAATCCAAAAGGTGATTAGGTACAAGGCGTTTAGTGAGGAGTATTCCATGAGATGTTTTATTTAGTCCGAGTGTAGTTAACAATAAGCAAAGTAAAGGCGACCACCATCAGTACTCACGGAAGAAATTACCTGTTGAAATGAGCGACCTTCTTTACACTTTACTTACCAAATAATAACAGGAAATTATGTTTAATTTCAATTTTGTATTTTTAAGACAAAGTAATATATATTTGTTATGCTAATTTTCTTTCGCAAAATTATCTGAGTTTTATATGTATCTAGGTAACAATTATTTTTAACTAATTTTGCTTTGTATAGGGAGGCAAACTAGAGCCTGACCCAAGGCTTATCGCCTCGGTATAAAACAAAGAGGCTATGGATGGTTTGGGTACACATCACACGGCTTCCATTACTGCCAGTTAATCTGGTAGAAGGGTGGTGTACCTAGGCAAGTCGCTGTATAAGAATCACATGTTTTCGATTAAGACAGATAAAGAGAACAAGCAGGCCAAGGAAGGAATTCAACTGATGGTAAACAAATCTTGAACACAGGTTGCCGGTCGTGCATTATCTGGAGGCTGATGGCAATCACCGAATGTATGGAGACCAGTTCCGTAAACATTTGAGATAAGTACAGCCTGGCAGCACAGTAGAGGGGTGCAAGAATATAATCTATCCAAACCACGATACCGGGAGCAGAAGCAGGAAGTTGCCAACGCAAACATACAGCAGCTCGCCCACGCCGTTCTAAACTCTATCCGACCATCGTGATGTTGCAGATAGAAGCGGGGTTTCGCCAAACATTGTCGTTCTCCAAGGTTCCATGTTCGCCATTCATCGTATCATTGGTGGCGCAAACGCCTTTTGTTGCCAGTCAAGGGTAATCAGTTAATGCCTTGTCGACATTCCACTTGCTGCAAACAACGTCGACCGGTACGAGATAGAACGATGCACAGACTGAAGGTTTTTACATGGTTCAGATGTGGCTCCGCGTTCCCACTATCAAGGGCAGGTGCACAGAGGTGTGATCACCGTCGTTTCCTGCATCCAGCGAAGACATATCTTATCACAGTTGTTGTTTCGTCCACCACGTTGATCAATTTCTCTGAAGGAAACCACGATCCCAATAGGCTACTTTTCTTCCACTATCGAATTCAGAAACTTGGTCAAGAGACTCTCGATGTTTTCTACGAGGCATAGATAAACTGATTACGCAAAAAAGCACGAAAAAACCATTGCCACACTTCAAATCACCAATCTGTTCTCCACTTATATAGCGTTTGTGGGTGCGCGATTCGCCCATGATGTATGTCCGCTATAATAAGTAACACGGCATTTATCACCGCCACCATGATGTAAATTTCACATGGCTTGCCTGTTTCCTTCAAGATGTTGCATTTATGTGCTGCAGTGTACAGGAGAGGTGCGGGCTTTCACAAGACCAGATATTTCGAAGGTGATGTAACATCACCCAATTTGTTACGAAACCATTAATCAGAGTTGATGCTGCCACAGTGAAGAAAAGACATGACTTTATCCTATTAAATTTTAAAACAATCATCCAAATTATCACGAGAGGCTGATTTTATTTAAGAGAATGAACGAAAAATTATTCTTGAATTGCAATGTCAGTGTATCAGCACTAGAGTTCTAATTTGTTAACCTGTTTAAGAAGCCAAACCAGTGAACTCAGATTTTGAAGATGCATAGGTTTTGCTGTTTGATGATTATGGTGAATCGTGAACCTACTCATTAATCAATAAAGAAATGAGCAATGAGTGAAAGCTCATTGACTCACCTCCCTTTCCATCCAATAAGGCTAAGGTGTAGAAGTCTATAAAGGTCATTTTGTCTGTTTCTTGAGGAAACTGTCTTAGTCATCTTAACAAACCACCTGGATTAGCGTCGAACCATCACAAGAGAACCTATTTTTTTTAACACTGCAGAACTGGTGGGATGCCCTGATGAAGAAGCGACGTACCGTAAAATCCGGCGTGTAACGCGCTCATTTATTTTCAAGCTTCAATTTTTAAGTTTATTCGCCGTATACCGCGCACCCCCTTATTTATGAAGAGACCTGTAACGAAGTTATGCGAATTGATTATATGTTTTAACTCACTTTTGCCCTGTATATTCCAAGTTGAAAATATAGCATATTTCTAGAATTACGAACCTTTAGGTTCACAAGAGATGCCATTTAAATAAACAGTGTTTCGATGAGTGAAGTCTTACTTTTTTCTATTCTCATCTCTTTTTTTATTTTTACACTATTTTTATATGTTCAGCGTTTTGTCGCACTGTTAATTTCGATCGGTTTTGGTATTAAAAGTGCACGTTATGGCGCCGAATTTACGGTATATAACAATAATCCCTCATCAATAAATATCTCATTGTGAATCTCTAATGAAGCTTTAAACAATTATCAGATAATTTATAGCAAAAAAATTTGAATGTGTTCGATCTAATTCTCAAATGAAAACAAAGTTCCAATAGCGGAATGTATGTTTGAATATAACAGATTTTTAAATGATTTTGGTAAAGATAAGTTTTTGGAAGGATGAATAAACGTAATAATCTATAAT
>BMAO01029265.1:0-22901 GCA_019973975.1 Trichonephila clavata
TCAACAAAAGAGCACGTATACACCCATCACTTGGAAACAAACTGATCTAATATTCCGTGCAGATATTTACTAAATCACACAGCTGAAATTCTCCAAATATCCCTCACGTGGGTTTTCCCGTCACTTTTGGCCTCACAGGAAACAATTGTTGAGCATTGCACTGTTCGAAAATGGATCCGGACTTTGTTTCGGATATTCGACACTCCGGATAGTAAACGTTCGGATAAACGACGCTTTACTGTACTGTGGTTTTAGTATAATCGATTCTCTCTCTCAATCACGGAAGTCTTAAAGCATGGTCCAACTGCGCCCGTGCCTCGACCTCGGTGGGGCCTCGTTTCGTTCTAGACTTTGTCTTAATAAGATCACGATCCGGATAATTTTAATATGGTCAAACATTATTCCCGTATATATTCTCCGAAAAACATGGAATTTCAAACAGCATGTCAACTGGCAAAAGTGGTATGACTGTAGTATTAAGTGATGAACAATCATTCAACCCATTTAGTCGAAATGCAGCCAATGGTGGAGCTGGTTTGTGCCTAGGTTTTGAGATTGTGACTCATGCACATTTTTTTTGTTTCAAATGATCGTTTGAACGAGTATTTGACAGTGCATGCTAAATATCGTCTACTTTTAAAGGTCGTACTTTTGTATAGGAGCCCAGACCTAAAAAAAATCTTAAGATTTCTGTGAGCCTCA
Organism: Trichonephila clavata; assembly: GCA_019973975.1. Classification (NCBI taxonomy): domain Eukaryota; kingdom Metazoa; phylum Arthropoda; class Arachnida; order Araneae; family Nephilidae; genus Trichonephila; species Trichonephila clavata. Next base: position 703 of record BMAO01029265.1, read on the forward strand.
AAGACGTTCTTGCTCTCAATGTCATTAGACAAGTGTGACATGACAAGTTATAAAGTGCTCATGAGACATTGTTTTATGAGTTCGACAAAGCATATCGTGGAATAAATGCATCAAGTTTATAGAGAGGTTGCATTTAACGACAATACACGTTGGTGATGGTTTTAAAAATTCAGAGACGAGACAACAAATACCAAGATCAGGCTAGGTGTAAGTAATCTTTACTCGTTCATTTGATTTGATCAATGACCCATCAGTCAAATTTGATCTTAAGCACAATCCAATCACCTGGCAATATATGTCTTCGGTTGACATTTTCCCTTTTGACGAAAGATTTAGAACTTTTTTTGAGTTGATGTAAGTGGTATCCAAAAGAAACACATTAGTCCTTCTTGAGCTTTGACCTTTGAAATGGCTACACGCTTTTTCTTAGCTCCAGGGAAAAAAATTCTTTCAAGAGGATTCAGCTTATATGGTATGCTTGTCTTCTTTTTGTATCCATGACTGTCTGGTTTTCGTAAAATGCTAGAAATCCCTAATGTGATCAAATTGATGCAGGCGGACAATCTCTCGTACCCCTCTACTCTCATTTTTATTGACAAAGATTTGCCCTTTTTGAAAGACATGCAAGGGTATTTTACAGAAGAAAAAAAGAAGTTACAATAAAACAAGTATGATTTCTTAATATATTACTAAAAAATAATACAGTTTATCGTGGATATATACGCGGTTCTACTAATCCTTCATTTCTTTTTAAGGAAAATATTTATTTCAACCAACTTGCATCGAGTAAGGAAACATGATTATGTAAATGAGGTCTGTTTTCGCGTTCGAGAGTTGACACGTTGCAGTTAACATGCAGTAGTTGACACGCTGAAGTTGATACGTTGGAGTGTGCGAGTAGGAGTTAACATAAAGTCCGCGAGTTAGTTGTTAGTTGAAGATTGAAAAGGAGTGGAATTAGTTAAAGTTTACAGAGCGTGGAGCCAACGACATGGATCAAGCAGAAGAGAGCACCTACAAGTTTCCAGTGTAGGATCCGATGCATAAAAGTTCAGGTACTGTGAGTTTGATTAAGTAGAAGTTAGTTTAATTGGTGTGCGAAGTTGTTTTATTTGAGCGTATTTAAGCTGTCTTAGATCCAGTTGAGGGTGTATAGTAGTGTTATAGAATCTCACCTCCGCTCTCTACTAAATATATCTACCTTAATTAGAATTGTATTGTGTCTGATTGATAATTAGAATTAATAAATTGATTAGATTGAAAGCATGCTTGTGGATTATTCTGTTTCTCCCACACCTCTAGACGGGTTTACAGGTAGACAAGAGGTTCAGAATGTAAGCAGGAACCAACCGTTATCCAAGTTGTCTAATGTAACTTGTTGGTTTGTTCGAGAACACAGACCGTGAATCTTTACAAGTGTCCTTTTACTTTTTTACAACCTAAGAATGATATATAAAACATTTTTTTTCAGCATGAATGATTGGCATAATATTTTATAGTTTCACAGTAAATACTTTTAGAAAAGCCCTAATTGTTTTTATCAAATACCCCAAATTTGCACGATTTTAGAGTCCTTTTCTATGGAGGGTATTCTTTTTGACATCAGCTGATGATTAGTTTTAGAGAAAAGGAAAGCAATTTTAGTGGAATAAATGTAAAATAAATAAATAAATGAAACACTTCAAAACTCTTTGAGAATTAATGTAATGTGACTCCATTGGTGTACTTTTAAGCCAAAAAATTATTATAAAATTATGTTTCTAATTAATTTGTCAAATATTATAAGCAAAGGGATGAAAGATTGCCAAAAAAATACAAAAACAATGACATGACCATTCCAATATACTAAATAATGATAATTGAATATCTGCAATTAGAAATATTTCACCACTTTCCAAAGCACTTTTTCCTTTTCATTCGATCTAAATAATATAACATTCTTTTGTTCTAATTAGTACTTAATAACAGATACATTTCATTAGTCATTCATTCCTATAGAAGTCTATCATTAGTGTTCTATATGAATAAATGTCTAATGGTGTATGTGTTTTTAGGAGCTTCCCATTTTGCTTTGTACAACCACCTCACTACATATTATTAAGTGAAATGGACAGATAATGTCACATTTTTTTTCTACTTCTAACACAGTTCTTCTTTACTATGTAGTTGTTCAGAACAGCGGATGAAAAAGACAAAGAATACCTCCCACAAAACTATCCATTCTGTTTCAGAACACAAACCGAAGTGAAATCTTTCAGAAAGCATCATCAGACCGTGGAACAGATAATAAAAAAAATCACAGAAATGGGCTGCCTAATGAAAAGCTGCTGTCCACAGTAATGGTTGCCACCAGCTCACTTAGATTATGAAAAGATTTAATTATTAAACACTCTCGCCATTAGATCATTGAATCTCAACCTCCAAGCAACCGGAACAAAACAAAAAATCGTTTGCTCACTTTTTTATTGGCTAATGCAGATGATTAGTTTTATGTCTCGCGCCCTTTCTTTTTGTTCCCTGTCCCTGCTGTGCCCCCTCTTGTGTTACGCCAAATTCCTTTTTAGTAATCACCTTTTTTAGAAAGACACTGAACTCGGCTACAATGGAATGAAGCAGAAGAAATGTTTTCTGCAGTTTTTGCTCTCTGTTTTATATTTAGTTCATTCGAAGTATTTTTGCAGATTTCTTTTCCACATTGTTCTGGTCCACTTTTGGTAGCTATAAGATGGCGAGCTTGAATAATATTAGTTTTAACATTAAGGCACTTTAAAATATAAATTTTACTATTTATTTTATTTTCGTAAGTATTATTTTTAACCATTGTTCTTTTTATGTTTCGACTTTTTGGATGAAAAAAAAATTGAAAAAATTATCAGAATATTTCTTTTAAGAAGGTTTGAAGTTAAAGTGAATTTTTACTATTGAAAAGCAATTTTTAATATTTCAGAAGCGTATCAACTTTTTTTAAAAGTTGATTTTTAATAAATTCCTGATATAAAAAAAAACCATTCATTTAAATAAAATCAGCTTTTCACAACCAACATTTAAGATGCAAGGAAAAGAATTCTGCACATATAAACTGATAAAATTGATAAAATTTGTTGAAATATTTTATTTATTTGTTTATTATTGTTTAGTCACGGCAAGTTTTTCTTGTATAGATGCATATTTTTCTTTTTAACGTGTTAGAAACATAGACACTATAATTTTTTAAAATGCAACAAAACTTAGCTTATATACAATTAAATGTCAGATCGTTAATGTCAGAACCGCAGCAGAATGGATGATAGCGTAACTGCTTAATACGCAACTGGCTAAGGTTCGAGTCACGCGATCAGTTTTTTTTATTTTATTTCTGCAAATCATTTAATTATTTTCACAATTAAATAAATTTATTTAAAAAACATTTAATAAATCGCTTTTAATTATAAAATGATTAAATAAGTAATATATAAATTATATATTATTTTTACTGAATTAATTATAAAATAATTAAATTAGTAATATATAATAAAAATATGTATTATTTTTATTATATTAATTATAAAATAATTTTTTATAAATAATTGTAATAATGTTTTTTATATATTGTAATATTATGCATATATTTTATTTATAATATATTGTATTTCATATTATAAAACTATTTATAACTAATTTTAAATAAAATTTCTTTTAATATTTATTAAATTGTATTATTAAATTATAATTTTCAATAAAAATATTTATTATAATATATTTTTATAATGAATATTATTTATTAACAATTATATTTATAAAATATAATATAATATTTATATAATTTCAGTAATTATTTTACTTTTAAAAATACAAAATAATTATCTAAAATAATATTTAATATTTAATAAACATTTTAAAATAAATTTATTTGTAAAAATTATTAAATGAATTGAAGAAATAAAACAAAACAAAAAAACTGATCGCGTGACTAGAACCTTGGCCAGTTGCATAATGAGCAGTCACGCTATCATCCATGATACTGCGGCTCTGACATTAACGAACTTTTAATTGTATGTAAGCTAAGTTTGAATTTCGAACGCTATTTTCTCTAAATCGACAGGCCATTCGGCTCAAATACATTGAGGGTTGAACACCCTAAAGGAGTACTACTATTACACAAAGTCTTGTCCCCAAATGAATTTCTTTAGTCGTGCCCTCCCCTCGTCAGTCCGGGAACTTTTGAATCCTACTAGTATAAATGTAAACGTTTCAGCTGTGTAATTTTGAGAGAGCTCATAAAACACTTTATAAAGAAATCAAGTCATTGCATGAGATAATCAAACATAAATTATTTCTATATTCTTAGAAAAATTCTCCTGTAGCTTCAATGAAATAAGACAACAATGATGAGAGGTTCACTCTTATTAGGCTTAATTGTTTCAGTATAATTTGCGGCCGTAGTATCCAAAGGGTCATGGTTACGAATTCATGACTGACGTAGAGTCTCGGGTTCAAGCCTAAGTGCTACTGAAGACCCGCCGTGTAGTAACTAATGCACGTTAAATCTGTCGAGGCACAAAATACTTCTATTGGTGTGGTATTTAGGAGAGGGAGGAGCCGGCTCAGGTCTCGTCCTCGTCACTAGACTGCGGCTCAGAATTACAAAATAGGTCACCAATAGCCGTCGAGATGCTTCAGAGTGTTACGTAAATTAAAATCAATCAATCGGTATTATTTTATTCTGTTCTATTCTATTTCTTCCAGAGAATCTTCTTTTACATTCCGAAATCGCTGTACAAATTTTCTAAGAATGGAAATTAAATCCACTTTCAAATGTTGTGTATAATGGCCTACTTTGATACGATCTACAGGATGGATTGCTTTCAATGACATGTACTTCTACAGTGGAAAATATCAAATTTCGAAGTCTTTTAACCACGGCTTGTATTTCCTACTAATTTAGTATGTTAGTTAAAAGTTATTTAGTTTTCACCAAGCCACAATTTTGCTACCACTTTTTAATCTGAAAATTAGTAAATTATTAGCTAAAAAGACAATTATTTAGTTCTTAGTTTTTCTTACATATGTTTAATTCATTATGAACTTTTAAACCAATTAAAGCTTATTTTTTTTTCTTTTAAAAATGCTCTGAAGCTCCAAACTTGTTTTCCACAAAAATTCACTCTATAGAACTTTTTTCTTTAGAAACTATACATTTAGCTCTTTTTGATGAATCAAATACAATACAAATCAATCTATCTTATTTTTGAAAACATATTCGGTCACATCATTCACGGAATATTTCACATTTTCTACACATTGGTGTCCCATACAGTTGGTTCCTAAGTACGATAGATGTTATCTGTCTGTCCTTTCTAGTTTTAACGTATTCGTCAAAGCAGCTGTGAACCGTGTCCAATGGAAATGGGCTCAAAGCGTGAGAATTATGAGATAATTCGGCGACCCTTCTAATCCCCATTCGTCACGATGCTCTCCTGAAAAATGGATACTATCGTGTGTTAAGGTTCGTTTTTGAAAGAATGGATTGGCCAAATCACAAATTTATCGAATGCCCTGTTCTCTAAATACAAAAAATTTTTTTAAAAAAAATAGTATTTTTTGATGCGTGTTTATTGGAGACCTTCTAAATGAAATGTAAAATATTTGACGTAAGGCTTTGCCCTAACATTACACTTTTTGTTCACAAAATGGTTATTTTAAAATAAATACCAACTTCGTGAACTTCTGATGAATCACACTATGTGTTAACCTAAATAAGTTGTATCAATAAAAATCGAATAAGTTCATCAAAATATAATCACACTTGTAATGGTCTTGCCTTCACGCCTAAAGGTGTGGGAGGATTGGAAGGAAGGTGAACCATATTTCAAGAAACAGTCTAATTTATTCATAATATTAACCACAACTCAAATGCAATCGATCAAGGCTATGAGATGCACCCAATTAATAACTATGCAGATAATTAACGAGGTACGCGAGATATGAGAAGACTTTATTACTAAATACGCTTACTCAAGGCAATAGCTATTTAACCTAGATTCAATCTCCAGTGACAATTCGTAACCTTAAGTTATTCAATTATTAAATATTAAATATCCGCGATTCCCATTCAATTTGATTAATCTCTGCTCCGCTAGTAATCTCTATGTTATCTCTCCCTCTCTAACCTGAAAGCCTAGACTATATATAGTAGTTTTAATTTTCATAATCATGTCTTTTTCTTTGAAGAGGAGTTTTATAATAAAATAATTTTCAAAGACCAGAAATTCTCCCAAACTGACTATTAGTAAAAGGAGCGCGGATAAAACCATCCCACACTGTAAGATTGACTTGTTTTAATTCCATTTATCAAGAGGTTGAGGTCAAGAGATAATGGTCAAAAGTCCACCATTCTCATATCATGCCCCAATACGCCGCCTGACCTATTCTTTTGATTTTGTCAATTTTCGGGAACAAAAAACAGTAAAAAATTAATAATTGAACAAATAATGAGTATTTGTTAATAAAATTAATTATTAATAACAAATAATTAAATTTTGCATACCATATACATAGAATAATTAATAAATCGAAAAAAATGCAAGTACTGTGGTGGGGGGTTGTCTGGACCTCCCCCAAAATGTGCTACTGTGGTTTGTAATTATAATGCATAAATTAATATCGCGGTACTAAAACGTTTTTAAAAAATGAATGATTTGATGGTTATTCCCCTATTTCCGTTATAACTCACGAGGGGACCAATATTAATCAAACACCTAAAGCCCATTTTTGTATTTTATAAAAATTAATTGAAAGAAAAACTAACGCCATGCATCACCACAAAATTTCATTTCCATAGCAGTGCGAAAAACTGAAGTGTTTTGCATTCATTAATTGCTCTCCCTCTATTTGTCATCGCGAAAACACTTCCCGGAATCTGTTGCAATGATAGGCGTAGTTCGAAAAATAACAAATCTCGGTAATAGATGACACAGAAATGAGTTTCGTCGCAGATTTATGATGTTTGGGGTGTCACTGAGAAATGGAACGAAGTGGAGAGATAGTCATCGTGTTAAAAATATCCAATAGGGGGGGGGGGATCATCAGTGCACGAAAACACATTTTAAGAATTTTTACACACTTTTAAAGAATTCCTAAGTTCCAAAAATTTCACGAACCCTGATCCTTTGTATCTTGTCTTGAAATAAGTTCGATCGTAGATTCCTTGAAGTGTTAATTTTTACTTTAATATTTTATAATAAAATGTATAATAATTATATTAGAGGTACGGGCTCCATAACAATTTGTAGGACATACATTTTCTTATAGTTGAGTACCAAGTAATTACGATCCAGATATGCTATAGTAATTAATCTTTTTTTCGACCTCTTTGGTAAAAAGGGGTGACATACTCCTGAAATACCCTTCCAATATTTTTCTTATATATATTTTTTTAATTCTTCTTCTAGTTATATATATTTCATTTCCACTTTTCTACCTATCTTGCGTTTGAAGGATTTTACTTAGATTGAGGATGGATATTTTTTTCCAATTCCTACAATTAGTTCTCTCTCTCTATATATATATTTAAATTTTCAACCTTTAATAAAATACTTTCTATTCATCCATTCAAATTCAAATACATTTTTTAAACGTAGTGAATGACACTTGATATTAATACAGTTTTTTAAAAATATTAATTTGTTAATTAAATTAAAAATGAATAATAGTAACAAACGAAAATAATAGTCCAACAGCATACATAGAAAGAAAAATCGTTCGTTGTGTCTCTGTAGCGCAATGGATAGCACGTTGAACTTCTAATCCAAAGATCATTGGTTCGAATCTCAACTGGAATGGCGTAATTTCTGAGAATGTGATTTCTTTTTTACTACACTATTTTGTTAGAATAATTAAAGAATAAATAGAAACAAAAAAGCAGTCCAACACCCAAAATAGAAAGGAAAATTGCAAAGAAAATCGCTTTTTCTTTTGTCACTAAATATTGGGATTCTGTCACATGTATATACATATTTATATTAATTGTAGCTATTTAATAAAAAGTAACTAAAATAAAATCTTTCTTTGTTGACCAAAGTAGGAATGGACTTAAATTTTTTTAATATGTTACTTGCTCATAAATTAACAAACGTTTGGTTAGCTTGGCCACATATGGCTGTTACTAATAAGACAATCATGTGGAAGAATGAGAACTATTGTTTGTTGACTTCAATTTACGACAAACTATTCCATTGGAGTGATGTGGAAGTTAGGTGAGGAGTATCAGCGTAGTGGCCTCGTCATTTGCCTAGGTTCTAAATTACAGCTCTCATCATTATTAGCCCTCGTGGATGTACAGAGCAGAGATTTCCAAACAACGAATGCAGCATAAGGATATTTCGTAAGATAACTGTTGGAGTGTCATTTGATATTGGGAGCCTCCCCTTTTTCGATAAATATGAAGGATTAAAGCTTAACGAAGTATTTGTTGCTTTTATGACACTCTTTGGAACTCATTTGAATAAGTATTGCAGTACGTTTCTTTATTATTTAATTTTCCCTTTTCATGCTTGTTTTTATCAGTTTTATTACTTTCTTTAATTTGTATTGAAAGTAAAGGTATATTTTGTTATCTTTTATCCTGATCCTGGAAAATTTTAGATTATAATTAAACATATTTCTGCGTTATTTAAGTCCTATTTCTAATAAATTGTTCTCAATGAGATCTCTTAATCCGTTATTCTATTGCTATTCATTTGTTTCCTAATAAAAAACTGTAGATGAATACAAATTCATTGTCTTAGTGATACCATGAATCAGTATTAAAAAGAGTTGAGAAAATAAAATAAAAGCGCTCGTGTTTTTCGGATGCGCATGTATTAAAAAGCAATAATGTATCTTCCACATAAATTATAAATTGGACATTCCTAATCAATCACACTTAGTTATAATTACTCGAAGTACGATGGCATCGCTAAAATATTTATTTTGTAAAAGGATCTTTGAAAGTGGCGTCACGTATTTTTTACCTTCACTCTTTACTCTCAGTTATGTTCACAGTGTAGTATACAGAGTTTTGCTGTCTACTTCAAGAGTTAAGATTTTTTTTAAATTATTTTTTCAAAAATCAAATTTTCTTTTTGGTTATTTTTTTTTTAGTCGTATTTAATATTGTTGGTAGCGCGCGATGCCCCCAGCCTTTTTTTAAAATAAAAATGATGGTAAATTAGTAATTGTTTTTGCCATTCTTCGTACAAAAATCTTTAAAAATATATTCAAGTCGTACATAAGTAATTTGTTTTTAAAATTTTATTTTTTATTACAGTGAAAAAAAATCTTATTATCCCTGGAGTGATAAAAAACTAAGTGCTAATAAATTGGCAGTGGTAACAATTAATTCGTATTTTAATTTTTTGACTATATATTTCATCTTACTCAAATAAAATAATCCAAATTTTCAAGAGAAAAATTCATAATTTAAATATGATTCATTAAAAAATTCAAAATGAACAGTAGATGAAAGCCTTAAATAAAAACATTATGATTGAAAACATGATATTAGGAGCTGTTTATGTTGTAACAGTTTTTCAAAATATCAAATGTTTTTACATTTTTTGGTAAAAAATGTTTTATTATGTTAAATGTAACCAACAATTGTATTTTACGATTAATATTAACATATCCCGGGCTTGGCAAATTCGTCTCAGCCTTTCATTTCTTCAGTGGCTCGATAAATGAGTCCCAAGTTTATTTGGGAACTGAACAATGGGGGTTTTGCGTCATACTGACCACTTGACGGAAACATCTGCCCATACACACATGCGCCTAATGTCACGTGAACTGAGGCATAGTAGGCCTTGGCCCTCATGGGCTGTTGCGCCACTGAGTTCAGTTCAGTTCAGTTCAGTATTAGTATTAACCAGTATTTTAAAAAGATTCTCAGTGTCTGTGGTAGCCGAGTGGTCATGGTCTGAAACTCCTGGCGTCCTCCTACTGAACCGTGGCCTGGTGTTACCTGAGACCTATTGTATAGAGAAACTGATGTATTTTAAATATGTTGAGGCTCAAAACCCTCCCGTTGGTGTGGTGTGAAAGTTTGGAGAGGGGGCGCGAGCTCAGGTGTTGTCCTCGTCACTTCATCTTGGTTCAAATTTATGTGGTCCGTAACCAATATCCCTCATACTGCTTAGAGGTGTGAAGTGAAGAATCAATCAACCAAGAAACATTCCGTGCCTGCAAAAAAACTTGGAAACATACAGTTTATTTTTAAAGAAATATATTTAATAGAGGAATTTATTGTATACACTTTTTTAGCTTTTGATTACTTTTATTATTCAGTTCTAATCTCCACGCGCCAAAGTCTCCCAAGACATAGAATTAGATAAAATAAAGTGAATTTCATACATTGCGACCAAATCTTTGAGCTGCTTCTAAAAGCAAAATCAATCATTCAATCAATCCCGTAAATAGTTCCGACTGTCCTTTCTTATCAGGGTTTTGAAATTATGAGGAAAATCCATTGAATTGATGTTCATGTACCTAAATACTTTTCAGATTTGTACCAGGAAAATGTTTGCAAAGTACAGGCTCATAAATTAAAGGTCCAACTCTCTCTCTATATATAATGGTGGCCAAAATTGTGGACACTTTTTAAAATTGTTATGTTTTTTAAGTTTGTATGCGTATAAAAGATATTCCGTTGACAAGATGAAAATTTATTTATATCACTTTACAGAGAATTTAATACTGAATCAATACAAGAAACACAATTCCTGGCTAGGACAACAATGATATTTAGTCAAGAAGCTATAATATCAAATAAAACAGTAGATTGGACACCTAAGAAGAAATATGTGACGAGTAAGTCATCTTTCCTATGTTAAAATTGCAAGACCAGGCGGTGGCTCAGTGTCTACATCTGCAGACTGAAAGTTTTGTTAAAGATTATCAGGAGACAATTCTACCTCTTAGTCTAACATATGCTAATGTTCCCCCAATTGTTTTTAAACTGACAGAAACACCAGCATCATTGAGATAACTTCTGATTACCATTGATGACATTCCTTTAACTTGGAGACATAGAATTTTTTATCTCTGTCATCAACAGATGGGGTGCACCTTTTTCTACCTATCCCTGCTTTGTGTTTTTTATTAAATTTATTTCTTGACATCTTAAACAAAGCTTTCAATCTCCAGATGTAATCACTGAACCACTTCCCGGTCTTGCTATTTTAACATAGGAAAGACGACTTTCACGACACGTATATCTTCTTAGGTGTCCAATCTACTGTTTTATTTGATATCATAGCTTCTTGACTAAATATCATTGTTGTTCTAGCTAGGAAATACTCCTGACTTTGATTATATTGAAAACTTGTAATATTGTTTGAAATCTCTTGTACGAAGGAGGCATTCATGAAATAAAAAGGAACTAATTGAGGATATAATTGTTTTCTAGCATCATGTAATAACGAAGGAAGAGCCTAAAACTTTTTTAGCTCAATGAAACATCGATGTGAAGCTGTAATAAAAATAAAGGTAACCCCACTAAGCACTGATAACTCGCTGCTATCATCAGTATCTAATGTATATCTATAGCTATTGCAGCATAGCTTTTTTGCTTCGCAAACATTTGAATTTTGTTCTTGTATAGAATTCAGTATCAAATTTTCTTTAAAATGATATAAAAAGCTTTGCATTTTGTGCAACAGAACATTTTCTATACACATACAAACTTAAAAATATAACAATTTTTAAAAGCATCCCCAATTTTGGTCACCACTTATATATATATATATATGGAAAAATTTATATATAAAATAGAACATAACAGGGAAAAAAAAAAAAAAAATTAAGATCAAATCTAATGAAATACAAATAAGAAGCTAGCGAGTCAAAATGCAATTTCGGACTTAGGACCGAATAAGTGGGGTTAAACTAGTTTGAAGGCGCCAACCTTCCCCCTTTGCAACTCGGTAGGAAAGACCAAAATAAAATAAATAGAAATTTAAAGTATACAAAATCCAAAACATAACAAATCCAAAGTATAAAAAATCTCATAGAAATATGAAAGAACAACCGACTACTATTAAGCAAAAATTCTCCCAAAATGTTTAAGCAAAAAAATATCAAAAGAATTACCCAGTAAAAGGATTCTTCCAAAAAGATTTTAAAACTTCTGCTCACAGAGAGATCCAACACTCTTGAAACCGATGGAAAGCTTATATATGTTGTGTTAAAAATCTAAATTGCACTTGAACGCATCCTTTATACCAGCTTGTAAGGAAGACGTCAAGAAAGATTACATTCAAATTTAGTAGGCTATAACTTGGTTGGTTGTCACAATGTAGAAAATTGGTTGGTTGTCAAATGTAGAAATTTGGTTTGGTTGCTAAAAATGTAGAAATTTTTCATATTATAGGATTTTTAAGAAGGGTGTTTAAAAATAAACTGTGTGAAGAGTGTTAAAACAGAATCTTCACAGCAAAACCACTAAAATGCTGACTTTGAAATCCTATTGTTGTATGGTGGTTTTGAAATCAGAAATAGCAAGACAATTAATGTAATTGTGATGAATATATGTTCTTAAGAAGTTAAAAAGTTATATATATATATATATATAATCATTTTAAAGTTCTAACTCTGTTTCCTGCTATACATACGTTTATTTAAATCTTGTACAATATATATTTCCACCATTTTTTATAGTTATGTGTCTTAAAACCAGGTTTCTATCTTCTGGCGTTGATAGTTTAGTCTTGTGATTTTTTTTTCATTTTATTATACTATATACATATACAGTCGACTCTCGATAATTTGCAGTTGGAGGGACCAATGAAAAACTTTGAATTATCAAGAGGGTAAGCAAAAACTTCCAAAATACACAAAGTGAAATTTTTAATAACGCATTTAAATTTTAAACTATGTAATAAAACAACAATTTTGTACATATGTATAAAATTACTTTAAAGTATTTTTAAAAAGTACAAATTATATATACAGTATAAATCTTGCAGTAGAGCGATTTTCGTTTCACGTTAAGATAATAAAAATGCATGAAAATACATAGTACTTTGTCGGGACCGTTGTATTAATTCGTGTTAACTGATATTTCGTCTTAAGGTATTCGACTAGTTGTGACAACTTTTTTTTGAAAAAATGCCGATATGCGGATTTTTTTTTGTGGTTTATAGATTTGTTTAAGATTTTAAGAAAAATATGCTAAAATTAAGAAGACAAAAAGAAATTATTATTACTATAATGGAAAACAAATTGGTGAAAATTGACAAAAAATAACATAAACGCGGCCATTCTGTACCAAAAGTTTACGACAAATTTCAATTTTTCAATTCTGATGTGTTGCTATATTATGCATTTTTGAAATGCCCTTCAGGATGAGAGATATTTTAATTTTTACAAAAACTAGAGCCCTTTATGTTAGTTATTATAGGAAATTGCTTAAAATAAGTGATTATATTTACATATGGGACTGTAAATGTAATAAAACAGTGATTGATAAATCTGAGGTTTAAAACACTTCTACTATTTATACAAGCATACACAAAAAATTTCAGTTAATTATTTTCAAAACTTTTTGAGCAATCGCTGTCCCGGTTTGAGCATTTAAAAAAACATATTTCGATTAAAACGCTTTTAAAGTATGACATCTTGTTTAAAGTAATGGCATCTGCTTTTTCTAAAACACTTGTAGCTTTTGTTCTAGGAAATGGAAAATAATAAACTTGGTGTTTTTATAAAGCTAATAAGATGGTCTATAAATAAAATCAGACGAAAAACTCGTAAATTTTAGGGTAGTCGGATACCTTAAGCGTGTTCACGTTAAACGTATTTTAGTGTTTTTTAATTTCACTCAAGGAAGTTATCTATCACAAATCATGAACCAAAAGAATAAAGATTGTTAAGTAGCATAAATTTGCAATTTGTTAACAAAATTCCCATTTGCCTTAAATATGCAATTAAAATAGCTAAAAAATTAGCTGATCAATTGCAATTTAAATAAGTAAAAGAAATTTTCAAACTAATTAAAAAAAATTTACGAAAAAAATTGGTTAAAATACAACATTTGCACAACGTAACAAAGAGAACAGATTAAAAGGAGGGAAGGGGATAGTATTTTGAAGAAAGTGCTTGCGTTATCGATAGAAATCCTCAAAATAAAAAATAAGTGCAGTTTATACTGTATCAAGGCTCTATACATTGTTTCTATTTTTATTAATTACAAATCAAACCCCCCCCCCCCACAAATAGCATTATCATAAATAAAAGGAACGAAAACATAATTGTTATACAAGATCGTATTGTGTACTGCTACTAATGTTCTTTCACTGGTTTTCAAATCATTCATTTTATTATTATAGATATTATCACAATTCGAGGAACATATGTTTCTTCGAGCCGTGGTGGAAAAAATCGTGCATAAATATTAATGTATCACTTTTCAAAAGGATTTCTTGGGAATGATGTATGGCAATTTTTCATAATGATTTATGGCTCACGCGATACATCATTATCAAAACGACGATATGCTTGTGTTTCTTATAATTATTTTCTTATGAATAATTACACAGGAACGGTCGTGATGAATATTCAATGAGTCATAGTTTAATCTGCGTATGTCGCGCATTTTTTCAACGCATTATTTGATAAAACAAATAATCATAAGTTATATGCCACCAACGATATTGAAATATTACTGTTTGTGTGTGGTATAAAAAATATATTTTTTAAAATTTTAGTTGTTTTTTTCATTGGAAAAATTTAGTTTTATTGCAAAAAAAAAAAAAAAATTACGCGTTTATTAATTTCAAAACCACTTTAGAGCATGCCTTTTTTTTATTAATTTAAATTGTTATTTCGTATATCTTTTTTAAACATAGATATTCCAAGTATTCTTTTTTACTTTAAAGGTGATAAACTACATTCAGAACTGTGATTTCGAAAAGCGTAAAAACGGATATTCTTTTTTTTTATTTAGTGTCAGATGAATTAGAAATATACATATAGAAGTTTTTTAAAAATATTATTACAAAAAAGAAATATTTAAATGCCTTTTTTAGGCAAAAATAGCAAATTTTCAAATCATTCTCCTTCCATGAGAAATACTTCTACAATAGTAATAATATTTTGTCTATATATATAGCTAGAACTTCTATACAAGGGCTGAACGGAGTTTTTAAAAATGTAATTTAGAAGTAGATTTATTCATACTTAATACATCAGATTAGAGAAATTTTAACAAAAATCACCAGCTCTATTGCTTCAATTGATAGTAAATCTGAAACTAATGCGAATTTTTTCAAAAATCCGAATTCTGTTTAAAAGTTTCAGCTATATATGGATAAAATATAATTATAGAAGCCTTTTTCATAAAAGAAGATTGTTTTGAATGTATGTCATTCTGTCTGAGGGGAGCTCAGGTGTCGTCCTTGTCACTTAACCGTGGTTCAAAATGACGAGGTCCGTCGCCAAAAGCCCTCGTGTAGCTGAACAGTGCGACGTTAATATTTAATCAATCAATCAATAAGCAAAATATTCCATGAGAAAATATGTTGTCATATTAAATATATCGAAGAATATAAGAAATTATAAATTTATGAAATTTTAATCCCAAATTACATTAAAAGGGTGGTTTTTTGCTAAAGAATAGGATTGAAAACTTCATAATTACAATATTTATTAAGAGTCAATATCGATTTGTACACATTATTTTAGTATTTAATTTGATATAGGTTTACTATACGTACTTAAAGTCATCAGTTAATTTTACTCAATGAATATCAGTTCTTACTTTTGACAAAGATTAAAGCTTTTTTACTGAAAAAAAATTAAGTATTAATAGCTCAAAAAATAGTATCCAAATTAATAATTGATAAAATAAGGTAAAATCTAAAACTGCTTAATAGTTGCTATGAGAATTGAAATTAAAATGTGCTTTCGAGAAGGCAATATTAGGCAATTGTCTTAAAATTGTTTGCTAAAATTTAAAAATGTATAAAATTAACAAGAACATATCCAAACTATTTACTTAAATATACAAATGTTAATGTATAGTATAATGAATAAAATTTATTATTACAATAGTTTTTCAATTTCATTAAAACAAAGTTTGATAAATAAAAGTTGAAATGCGTGAAAGAGAGCTATAGAACAAGCCTCTACCCATTTGACTTATTTACGAACTTAGGACGAATTGGGACTATCCATAACGTATTTTTAGCGCGTTTTTCACAAAAGCGCTATTAGGACGCAAATTTCGTCTTCGTTCCATATTGTGTCCTACCTTTTCTCAGTCAATAAGCACCCATTGACCTCGGGGTTTCGGCATTGGCTATTTAATTTTCCCCATAGTTTTCCCGAATTTTCTGAATTTCGCTAGTTTATAACAAAATTTTCTCTACCTAGTAAATTATTGTTTGCAAAAAGTTTTTTTAAAAAAATCTACCTGCATTTTGGAGGAAATCTTCACAAAAATGAGGAAATGTTCACAAAAAAGTTCAGAAAACAAGTATAAAAGGCTCTGATCTTACTTTTTTAATTTAATTCTTTTTTTTAAACAGTAAAGTGATAAGATATATTGTGTGAAGCGAAAATAGTTTTTTTGAAAACTAAAGTGACAAAGTGATAAGATATATAGTGTCAAGTGAAAATAGTTTTTAAAAAAATTAAAAGTGTGAAATTTTTTTTTGAAAACTAAAAGTGAGAAAACTTTTTTTAAACCTGAAATGGGAAGGAAAATTTTTTTTCAGCTCAATAGTAGTGCATTTAGAGGAGTGGTACAGTACACTACTTTCTGTTAGTAAAAATTTCATTAGTTGCATTATTGTAAAATACAACATGTGAAAAACGCGCTAAAATTACTTGGCTATGCCAATGATTGATATCTTGTTTTATTTAAATACAATATTACATACAACAATGGAAACATATACTATATTTAACTATATCTTCCTAACAGTTGTTGAAAAAATAGAAAGGTCACGAGACATCGAAAACCAACGACTAAATTAAATTTCCCCAATGGGGAAAAATGCAAATACGCTCATTTAGACCTTCTACACTTTGCACTATGCATGTAGGCGATGTATTAACAGTCCATGTTCTTATCTCAGAGCCATAAATAACATCCCGTACGTGCTCATTCAATAAGGCTCTGCGAATGACACAGATTGCGCTATGACAGAGCCCTGAATATCGATAGAAGAGTCTAACTGCAACTGTAACGTCGGCACGCTTAGAGAGATCCTTGGGTGGCCATGTGTGGCTGGATATCATCAGAGAGATGATTGCCGTCTACGAAACGATAAATCGTTTTGTCAAAGGAATTCGAGGAACTGTAGCAACGAATCATTTGGACAACTATTAAGTCCGACCCCTCTGGAGTGCGTCTGCAGAGAAAGTGGCTTACGGTGGTCTCGAAGAATTTCCCTTCAGAAGCAAGTTTTAGTTATATGCATATGCAGTAAACATATACAGTCGAGGTGGGCATTACGTCGATCGCGATCGGCTGGTGGAACGCCTAAAAATTTTATCAGCAATTATATACGAAAATTCAAGATTGGCTGACAGTAACGCAGACTAAGCCTTCTACTGACTATAACAACGAAAACTAACTTTCGATAAAAATGTTGTTTTTTTAATGTATTTTGAATTGTTTCATAATAAATGTATCATTTGATGTAAATATATTTGGGGCTATTATTAGGAAGTTTGTATCTTGCATTTTGCTTTAAACGCGGTTTTAAAAGTGTTTTCTTATTTTTGTTCTGTAGATAAATGCATGTTCTACTTATTATTAAGTTAGAATAATAACCTCTCTCTTTTCCTTACCTCACCCCACCTACGACATTGGCGCACACAAGAGTTGTTAAAGGGAAGAGGGGGTTCGAGTTTTGGAGACCTTCCATTCTCGCATCACACCCCAATACTCAGCCAAGCCTTTTTTTTTTTTTTTTGTCGATTGTCATAAACAAAAAAACAGCAAAAAATAGATTACTGAATAAATAATTAACATTAATAAATAAAAATAATTACTAATATCAAATAGTTAACTACATTTTACGTGTACTATAATACATGGGACTATAATAAATCGGAAAAAAGTGAAGGGTTATGAGGGAGGGTCGGGACCGGTGGACCCTCCCTCGCCCTTGTGTGCGCCACTGTCACTGGGTGGACCGCAACTTCTTGAAAAAATTAGAAGTAGCCCACACCCTGGAAAAGTCTGCCCACCCCTGATATAAAGAATATATTCGGTATTAAAATGCATATAATTCTATAAAAGCTAAGTAAGGTCCATTTTTAAAAAAAAAAAATAACGGACATATTTTGTTTGAAAAAAATTTTATTTTAGAATTGTACATACTTTTGCCTATTTTTCTACATAGTTGCCGAGTTTATTAATACACTTGTCATACCTTAGAACTAAGTTTTGAAAACGCTCTTCAAAGAAGTCTGCCGCCTGGTCGAACAGCCAAGAGTTCACGGCCACTTGCACTTATTCGTTGTCACCGAAATGCTTCAAGCTAAGATTGTGTTTGAGGTACTGGAAAAGGGTGAAATGGATGGGAGCAAAGTCGGGGCTGTAGGGTCCATGATCCAAAACCTCCCAGCCAAGAAAAGTAGCGAGACCTTGCGCTATTATGGAGGAGCAAAGCACCTTTTGACAGCATACCACGCCTTTTATTTTGCAATGCTCTTCGGAGCTTCCGTAGAGTTGCGCAATAGGCACCTGAGTTCATCATTGTTCCTTGAGATGATTTGTCAGATGGAAACAAGGCACTCGAATTGATGACATGCACAAGAGCAAAATGACGAATTTCTTCTTTGCTTATTATTAATAATTGTAGTAATAATTAATAGACTTTAAATGTCCAATATATATATTTCTTATATTAAATAATTTATTTTTTATTTAAATACGCTCTAAAAGTTCACTGTAAATTACTTGCTACAATATGTGATAAAGGAAGTTAATAGCAGTTAAACAAATAATTATTTGTTATGATTAATAATATAATTAATTATAATAATGCTATTATTATGCGTCAACTTTATTAGTATGTTAAATTTTAAGTATATACACTGAAGTACCACTGATTTAGGGATACCTACCTAGTAACAAGTTGGGCCTTCTCTGACCTTGATAACGGCTGACACACGATGAGGCTCAGATTCAACAAGTTTGTGACGGATCTATACGCGTCCTTCAACTAACCCTCTTGGGAATTCTTTAGGGCCAGTAAATTTTAACCAATCTTCTCCTAAAAGAAGGAACGTGATATGTAAGTTAAGTTTATTATATATATATATGCCTACACACAAGTTAAAGGGTTAGTGAATTGTGAGTGGATTAGAAGTGAGGAGATTAGTGAATAGATAGATAATTGGTAGTGAAGAGAATTAGTAAACAAAAAGCTAGAAGGTCAGAAGTTTAGTTGGTTAGAAGTATCAAGAAAGATTTAAGGTAAAGATTATATTGTAGAGGATTATTATCAGGAAGAAAAAGTATTTACAATTGATTAGAAGACTGCCTAAAATTAGGTACTGTTAACTTCCTATTACGGAGATGATTAGAGCGTTAAATAGCTTCGTTGTAAAGTACTATTAAGGAGGAACCGCATTATTATGTGTATCTCCCCAAACGCGAGTCTCGTCTCTTCCCTCTATTGTCTGACTGAAGTATCTTAGTTGTAGTGTTATTTGTGTTTGAGTCGTTTAAAGTGATAAATAAAATAATTGAAATTTATCATATTGCATGATCCTTTATTTCCTTCTATACCTTTAGTTGGGTCGCGGAGTAGAAGGGATTTAAACTCGCTTCAAGTTTCCGGAAACGTTCTACTGAAATGACTTGCCAAATATTGGCTTAAGCTGTCCATAATTTAATAAGGTTCGTTGGTGCTGTGTGATGGCTTTTCACGCCTTGTTCCAAAACATCCCAAAGATGCTTAATAGGATTTAAGTCTGGGTTTCTAAGTGGCTAATTTAAGACAGAAAAGTCAGAGGAATGCTCATCCAACCAGCTGGTAGCCAACCGAGTCTTGTGAGAGGTACAGTTGTCTTGTTGTAAAACTCGATTACCGTGCGGATAACAGAACACAAATGACAGCATAAACGGATGGAGGAGATCACCCAGCAACTTTACGTACCGAATTGCATTGAGGGAGGTAGATACACGCACCAAAATTCCCAATCAGTGCCACCAAAAAACAACCCAGACCAGGATTAAGCCACCATGCCTTCGTATAGTTCCAACCTATCATGCAGGATTCATTGCTTCATGAGCCTGACGCCATATTCTCAGCCTCCCGTCGGCGTTAAGTAGTCGGAATCGAGGGTCATCACTCCATGCTATTCGTTTTCGGCCCTCTACACTCCAGTCTCTGTATTCTCTTGCCCAGGCAAGACGTGCAGCCCGATGGCCTGCACCCGTATGTCGACGGCTCCCGAAACCCATCGTAGTCTAGATCTATCTCTTTTTAGTGTTGTATGGATTAGCCGAAAAGATTTCTCTTAGAATGTTATTGTCGTTTATGCGGATAGCACCAATTGAGGCAGCTAATTCTAATATAATAAACATCTGGCTCTCTGAATATTCAGTGTTGCGCCTGCTATAGAAATACCCTTATCCTAAATTTCTCCGAAAACACTTCTCGGAACCTTGCTTTCAAAAGCACCCTGTCCCAGTTCCAGCACCAAAAATCCAGATCTAAGTAAATGCTTCAATCTTTATATTTACGTATATAAATAATAGCAATATGTCTTTGCACAATTCGATGAGCTGTACTGAATGCGTGTCATCCCTTGGACAGCACAACGCTACCTACAAAAACAGAAGGATTGTGTTACATCCCCTGGTTGGATAGCGAGATTTAAGCAATCTTTGGTTGGGCGCGGTTTAAAGTGATTCATCCGTGTTTCTAACAAACATTAAATGTTTCAATTTACTCGCCATGTCTTTTTTTGAAGCCCTTTATTGGAATCAATTTTTTAATATCTTTTTTATTGCTTTCTGGGGTTTGAAATTCTTCTAAGATCGTTGATAACTGTTGTACAGAAATTATTTAATAGCCAGCGGAAATGGACGTGTTGTTGTTCGGTTGTAGGGGAAAAGATATCCAAAGAGGCTTCAACCGAAACATCAAACGTTCTCTTGTGTATAGCAGAATCTAACGGAACAGGTATCTTCCACGGCCCCGATTGACGAACACCAGTCAATTCTGAAATGAACCTGGTGGCATGAATATCCATGGCTACTGCTACGATCCGTGAAACACCCAGCATTTTCAAACATGTCTACTAATCCATGTCACGTCGGTGTCGTGCGTGCATACATGCCAATGGCAGCAATTTTAAACACCTGTGATGCTTTAATACTTCTATTTTATTATTGTTTTTTGTTTTAGTTATACAGCGTTTTACACTACATTCAGTATTGTGGCTTTTTGTCTCTTTATCTCGTTAAGGTTACGTTTCCATCCATGCTTTCCTATGTAATTATGGCTTCCCAGGATGTTCTCTACCTCCTCTCCATGTTTGTACACGGCATTCGGGGTACCCTGCATATATACTATGCCCGTCTTTGACCTATCACTCATTACTCGACGAGAAATCCAATGTCATATAGAACGACAAAAAAGAAGTTATCAAAGATACAGTCAACCCAACAGTTAAAGAAATCTACCTTAAAACTGCAGGGAATATTTTGAGGTGACCTGCAGCCATGCGTACGTTGGGGTCACAAAGTAGGCCGGAGGTTTCGCACTCCCTTCCCTTACTATACAGGAGATACTGCAAAAGATCATGTGTGACGAGTGGCTAGTCTAAAAAAGGCCACACCGACTGTTCTGGGATATATATATATACAGGGTGCCAAGGATTATTGAGATAAACTTCAAGGGGGAGGTAGGGACATAACAAGGATTCAGATTCGCTTAGCAACCCATGGTCGGAAAGGTCAAGGGAAAATAGTACAATAGGTACAAAAAACGAAGAGATACGAGACTGAAATCATCTGAAGTATTTATTGGTCAAAGCTGGATCATGCTGAGAGCTCGAATCACTTGCATCTTGCCCTCATTGTGCCGATTACCTCATAATGATCCATATTCACACAAATTGTGACATCCGGTTGTCAGGTATATCTCTCTGATGGTACTTTTCGAGATACAATCTTTCTGTTGCTCGTGCATTTCCTTCTGCTACTCCTTAAATCAGGT
>BMAO01029266.1:0-17812 GCA_019973975.1 Trichonephila clavata
CCCCTATACCGATAATGTTAAACTGAGCCTTTTATGTACCTTTTTCTCAGAAACTGTTAAATATAGAAACTTCAAATTTTGTCTGTACATGAATTATACTTTTATATTATACTGAAGTGACCCTTTTCAAATATATTGTTTAGTTTTTAAAAAAATATGCAACGTAAAAGTCAGTGGTGGTTTAAGCTCATTTCGGGCCATGGGGGTCGAAGATCTACGGGCCCCCTTGGGAATGGCAGATCGAAAAATTATCACCAGAAAATCTTTTTAAGTCCAGCTTATCCAGAACCCTTCGGTCCCTTCTGGCCCCCTGGGCGCCCGCCCCAAGCGCACAATTGATAAACCGGGACTAATAAAAGTATCACAATGAATTTTTTGAAAAAATGTCATTTTTGTTACGATATCTGATCTCCAGCCATTGGGAATATCTCAAAAAGCTCACCTCAATATATATCTATATACATATAAGACGCATATGTTGTCTGTCTGTTCCCTTATAACTCAAGATCCAGACAACTAAATAACATGAAATTTGGTACACGTACACAAAATTACGTGGGGAAGGTTCTTAAACAGGTTTCGTTAAATCCCAGCCTCACTCTAGCCTCCTCCAGCTAAAAGTAGTGCTCCATGTGCCTGTTCTGAGCCGTGTGCTAACGAACCAAAAAAAGAAAAAGGAAATCATGCAAGTTGGTCATTGAGAGTGATTTTGATGTTTTTGTGGTAATGATGAAATGATGAGGATGTAAGTAAAAGTGATGATCATACATGTGTAGAGTGGGAGAGGGGGGACGGTGGTAAATATATAGGACTCCCTTTCCTCCCTTTGAAACTGTGCCTTTGCCATGACAATCAAAAAGTCACAGAGCCAGTCTCTTGGGATTGCTGGTATAGACTTGCAGACACCATGCTTTTCTCATGGGCAGTGGTATGTAGCCTGCTCCAGAGTGGGCAAAAAGGAAAATCTTTTTGTACACACTCCAAATGGAACTGCCAAAAATGTTGTCTATCACATTGCTTTGAGATAAATGTACCCTTTGATTGCATGCAAATAAACAGTTTTGTACGCTTCTACAGAAAACCTTATTTTTAACTCGGCAAAGCCGGGTACTTGCAGCTAGTAGTTACATATCAGTAACATGAGGTTAAAATTGCAGGTACATTCACACAGTAGATACTGAGAAAAAGGTACACGCAGATTTATAAACATCAGTCTGAGAAAATTGCCTTTATATTATTAAAACGTCATTTCCTCACCAAAAATATAAATTACAACATGAATTTGTTTCATTTTTGAAACATTAGCTTCTTCACAATTTATTTTTGTTTCCAATTTTACTTAAATTGCCCAGAAAATACATATATAGCATTTTTCTGTTTTTGTCTGACAAAATATTTTGTAGCATTTACATTATTTTTCTCAAATTCTGTATCATTCTTTGAAGAGTTTTTAGCTTTGATGCAACACAAATATCAAAGTTCACCATCATAATAAATACAATGTGAAAATGCATCAATATCGTTTTGGTATAAATTTGTGTGATTGCAGTTGAGAAAACTGAGGCAACGGGACATTTCGAAAGATTTCTTTAGGGGTTGTGTTTACATGCGAATATACAAATTTCTAAAAGTTTTAAGAAATCAAAATTTTCTCTAAACAGAACCAATGATTTCTAAAAAAGCCAAAATAAAACTTTTTTTATGTTATTAAACATGAAATTTATGTATTTTTATGTATGTAACAAGCTTCTTGCAACGAGAATAAACATCACATTCGATTAACATCTTATAAACTATTAAACGTAAAGACTCAAGATTTTGACAGTATATTAATTAGACATTTATATTTATACTTAAGTCAAATTTTTAAAATATATTACTAAGTCCTCTCTCTTTCAAAGACGACATTTTACAGAGCATCATTATGATTTTATTCAAAATCATCATTTTTCTGCTTCTTTTTTAAGATATCTGTTTTCTATTTAAATGTATTGAAAAATATTTCTCAAATGTCGCTTCAGTATGCACAATTGCATTTAAGAAGCATAGAGTCCATGCATTCAGTAAATAAACAGGTTTAAAAATATAAATTTTAGAAAACAATAATTTTTATACAAAATCTTACCTTCTCTAAGAAACCATTGTGCCCCATAATTTATTATGCAAGGTAATGAAGGTTGTGTTTCTATTGTGTGGACATTGATCTAGTATGATAAAAAAAATCTATCTTTTGCAAAGGTAAGCCTATTTTATTCATGCACCAGCTCAAGTTAGGGTACAGTTATGGACTCAACATTTTACAAGTTCTTACAGATGGCGCTACAGCACGCTGATGACGTAAACTGTTACAAGATTATTGATTCCCTCTTGAATTTCCATTGAAATACTGGATAATAGGAAATTTTTTCTACTATGGTTTAAGTAACAAGGCATGTTTTTGCATTTTCCGTATTTAAATTTTTTTTTTTTTGAAGTGAAAACTTCTTTAAACGCGTTGAGCACTTTTTGGTAGGGAAAAATCTTATGGGTTCGCGTCACCGACATGCTCTGACTGGCGCATGCGCAGTGTGCTGTTCGCCTTAGAAACTTTTTGGATGGGGGAAATCTCGTACGTTCGAGTCACCGACATGCTTATAGCAGTATATCTGTAGCTATACAGCTAACGTATAGTACTGTGTATATCTTGTAAGTGAAATTGAATGGATTTGGTGAAAAGTTCAATGTGTATATACTGTGCATTGTTGGAATAGTGTTTTTGTTTGATTATTATTTGAATCGTTTAATTGAAGAATCATTGTGCGGTACAATAGTGAGTACTAAATAAATATACTAATTTTTTTAAGATAAAAAATAAATAACAGAAAATTATTTCAAAAATTCGTATTTATTTTGGCGTTGGAAATTTTTATATTATTTAAAGTTATTTTAAATCCTCGTATTTATTCTGGCGTTTGAAAATTTTGCATTATTGATTTTCTAATATTTAACCTTTGTAATGCATCACGCAATCCGGATTAGTATTTCACAGTGACTTAGACGTTTTCTTACTACTGTGGTAAAAAAGATTTCTGGTTATTCAATCATGTCTTTATCGTGGATTTTGAAATTAAATATTTTATAAAATCTAATAACAATTCAAGATTAATGCGTTGAAGTTTAAAATATGGTTATTAATGCAAATAAACATCATAAAGATCAAGACATCGAGAGGATGTAAAGTTAGAATTGAAAAGGTTACAAAACAATACATTACATACGATAACCAAAACTTTTTCAGAATTCATCTCCAACAAGAAAGGATTATCGATATTTTCATTCAATTGTCAAAGTATGCATGCGCATGCAGCTGACCTAAAAAATGATGCTATCCTAAGAAAGTCAAATGTTCTGCTTTCTCAGAATTCATCAGTACCACTGAAGACCCGCTGTGTAGGGTCGCGATATACGTAAAATCTGTCGAGAGCTCAAACATCCTCCCGTGGTGTGGTAGTTAAGAGAGGGGATGCCAGCTCAGGTGTCGTCCGCGTCTTGTGACCATGGTTCAAAATTACGCGGAAAGTTCCCAAAAGCCCTCGTGTAGCTGAACAGTGGGACGTTAATATTCCACTCACTCATTCTCAGAATTCGTATGAAAAACAAAGAACCGCTTGATATTCCAAATTTCAACTTTGTTGTAAGTTATTAAAAAACCCGAAGTGCCAGCAGCAGGCATAGCTATTATCACACTACTCAAGATACGTCACACTTCATTACTTCACATATGTACATACATACTAAATTCAGTAGAAGCATTGGTGTTAATGTTTCTGATATAGGCGAAATATGAGTTGCTCGTTGCGATTCCGAGAATGGGCAATACATTTAAATGGTTGCCGTTTATATTTCGCCTGGAAAATCTATGAGACAGATTCAAGAATTTTTATTGGAAAATTTGATGATTTATACAAAAGAAGGTTCTGAAATACTCAACAAAAGATTTGGCGAAAAATATGATAATGCACCGGAGATTTTAAGTGGAGACTGCAATATTAACTTTGTAGATGATAAAAATCTACCAGTAATTAAATTTCTAAATGAAACACTTAATTTAAATACGTCAAAGATGAGGAACTCTGTACTTCAAAAAAATAAAACGACGATCGATGCGGTTTTTACGCGATACATAGATAAATTGAATCAAACATTTTCCTTTCTTACTTTAGTTAACATAAGCCTATTGTATCGTTTTTAAAACAAAAAGAAATAATTGAAAGTACAAAACTTTAAGTATTGTTGGAATCAATGATGCAAACAATTAAAATAATGTTAAAATTCAAGTACATTGACACTTAAGTAAATGCAAATACTATCCATAAAAAAAAGATTGTATATTAATTGTTATTTCAATTGAATTGTGTATTTATATTTTGTCATGATCTTGTACAGCCCGAAATATATATATTTGAATAATAAAAAAAAAAACCATATAAACACACACACACATGCTTATAATTGTTGCTCAGAGTGTCAATAGATGTGAAAACCAGATTGAAGTTGATAATTTTAATTCAAACATTATGAAATTTCAAATGTTAATACTAAAAGTTCGAAGTTTTCACTTCTATTGGCAGTCGCTATGACTGCCCCCTCCCTTTTTTTTTTAGAAAAAAACTACTGAACTTTCCCTTACAAGGAATAAGAACAAAATTTTAAACTTGTCCACTTTGTTTTGCACCATCCTGAAAATTATGAATGGTTCTAGGGTGAAGCCTTTCTGTCAGGATAAGTTTTCCAACACTCTTACACGTTTTCCGCCAGGTGTCGTTAGACGAGAATAAGTTTGCATTTATTTGAACCTGCTTGGTAACTGAGCATGGGTTGACTGCCAGCGCCGCGTATACTGCTTAAAATTTCGTAGAAACATGCAATTGCTTTCAATAGTTTTGTTGAATGTTAATTTACAAATTGCTAATCATGAAGTGCGTGATTTGGTTTCGGTGCAAAATCACAATTTCTGTTTCGGTTCTAAGGCTCCAACCGGACAAGTAACCCTGATCAGCAATTATCTTCTTTTGAAAGAGACGCCAGAGATTACTTGACGATTATTTATACTGTAAAAAAGTACGCCGTGAACATACGGATTAAAATTGTCTCTGCTTATTTCCGCTTTTCCAGGAATTTACAATCTTATCATAAGTGAAGTTTTTTTTAAAAAATTTTAGTTATTGGCTGGGACAATATATGGCATTTAATTATGAGATTAGATATATTTATGAAATAAATGTCTGTAAATTAATAAAATAATTAAAAACTCATTAGAAGAACTAAAGTCTTTCAATTAACAGCAGGAATCAAGTGTTTGAAACTTCATGCAAAAGAAAAAAATTAAATTAAAAGTGATATATATAAGGAATTCAGTGTTTAATACCACTAATATAACTAAATAAATTATTGTATATATAAATAAAATTATTCATTAAAACCATATATCTTTATTTCTCTTTTCAGTAAGTTACTTATAAAAGTAGCATGATCAATCAGTCTATCTTAATGCCTGTTTCCGGTGAGAAAATTTAAGCATGGTTTCCAGAAATTTCATGATTGATATTAGTTCAAAACTTATGCTATTTCTTTTTTTTGTGTGTGTGTGTTTTGTCAACGTCCAATTATATATGTACTGAAAATGATCCTTTATACTAGTTTCAAATAAGTAAGGAAGATACAAACAAATAAAGAATACAGGTGCCAATCCAAATGGTTAAAATCATTATAGTACTAGCATGCGATGCGAATTCAGATCTTAATCTTTGCACGTGTGCTTCAACTGAAGTCGACTCTGACTAATGCGAAGTATATGCTCGGTCCCTAGAAAAATTCTTGATATTTCGAAATAAAACAATACGTTTTGTCACACTGAATATTTCGGAGTAGATTCTGTGGCAGGTCAGACTGCAACACGCTATAATTCGAAGCATCTTATAAATACCTCAACAATTCGAACACTCTCTATCACGTGCAATTTTGTAATAAACAGGTTGGAGCTTACAAATATTTCGTTTTGTTGTCTCTGCATGTCCCCTGTAACGTAGCCCCTTTGATGACCATCTGTCTGCTCGATCCTCTTTGTGTTTTCAGGTTCCTAAGGAGAAAAGACACTTTTATTATTTTAGGTGGACAATAGATCAACCGCACCTGTTGTCCGCTTTCCATCACGTGTTTTCAGAAAGGATCGCCTGCAATTGTGAAGAAGAGATGCGCAGGATATTTTTTGAAAATATTAGGTTTTATTAGTGGCTAGGTAGTTACAAACAATGAAAAAAATCTGAATATTCGTGATCTGAATACAAATTTTAGTAAATATTTTTAGTTATTACAAGTAAGGGATCTAGTCTCGGATGACACATTTTGCTACGATGTCTGTAACAGAGGGAAATCTTTACACATTCTATGAGAGATCTTCGCGGATCCCTTAGGAAGACGCTGCGAGCACACAGGGGTCCACGGACCAGAGTTTAAAAACCGCTTGGTTAGAATGTGTGGTAGAGAAACCATGTTTGATTACTTTTTTAATGTTTGAAATACCGAGGTTCCAATGGTATACTGCGCTATTAATCCTCATAATTAATTACCTGCATGTTCTGTATTCTCAATGAAATCATCAGGTTCAAAACTGCGATATTTACAGTTTAACTTTTTTTTTCCATCTTATTTTTCAGAGAAATTGGGATTTTATTTTAAGTTCATTGTGCAATTTCGTTCATTTAATATTTTATTCTATACAAGAGTTATAACTGATGTTTCCCATTGTCTCATTAAACGAGTGCCTTAATTTCAAAGACTAAAAAACATTTATTAACGAAAAAGAAATTATAAATTTTTAATATTAAACAATTAATAACATTTGTATACCAAAATTAAATGATTTAGACTCTGTCCCGAAGTCTTTTGGCATAAATGTGAGTTAATTGAACCGATTTTTTGGAATTCATTACATTCTAAAAATTATTAATGATACCTAAAATGCATTAATAATAAGTAATTAGACACCTATGGTAAAAGAGTAAAACAATGTTTATTCATGTTCAATATTTGGTACAGCATCCACCTGAAGCAATTACAGCCTTAATTATTTGGATTTCCACTAGTAGTTGGATGATGGTATGCGGAATTTTTTTTACATTCGGCTAGGAGAAGACATGCAAGTTATTTCACCCATTTTGGACGGTTGATGCAACACGTAATTTAGCAATCCAACTCGTCCCAGAGGTTTCCTGTAAGATCCAAGTCTTTATTCTAATCAGACCAGTCCTGTCGGTTCACAACATTATCATTAGACTAATAAATGGTGGAGCTCCCAACGTAAGTGGCGTTGTCGTCCTGGAAATAACAACGATGGAACCCGTAAAATTCCGTCAGCATAGAAAGAAATTTTTGTCTGGAGTAGTTTAGCAGGAGTCAGCGTTGAGCTTACCATGAATAAGGACTAAGGGCCCCAGTCCATACCACGAGAAACATCCCCAGATCATATAATTCCACCTTCACCAAACTTTACTACAGACACAATATATTCTGCTAAAAGGCGTTCTTCAGGCATGCGCTAAGCCCAGACATTGCAATCCGACTAGTAGAGGTATAATCTTGATTCATCAATCTCAGAACCTGCTTCCTCTAATTAATTTTAAGGTGCTTTACACCAGCTCGACGGAACAGCGTGGTTCGATTTTGCAATCAAAGCTTGTGGGTGGCAGCTTGTTCATGGAAACCAGGTAAATGTGCTTCCTTGTAGATGTGAATTATCGAAACAACTGTCTCAAATGCTTTTTGGAACTCTTGGATTATGTAGAGCATCGATTTCGAACTTTTTTCCTAATTTCTTTAGACAGCACACTTCGGTCTGTATCTTTTTGTTTCGTGGATCTACCGGGTCGAAGCACATTCCGAACATCATTACTCACCTTCCATTTTTAATCACAAATGCCACTGTCGATTTTGGAATGCTTAACTCACTAGATATTTCACTCAAAAATCGGTCATCTCGATGCCAGACCGCTCTGAGTTTTGTGGCATCTTGCATAAGATTAATGCCATTGCAGGTTCGTACCAGATAATTACCATATTTACTCGAATCAAAGCAACCATCAATTCTAAGCCATCCATCTAATTCTGAAAATGTTTTTGTCAAAAAAAATGTTGCCATCGATTCTAAGCCGCATCCGCATGTCTCTACGCGTTTTCAGAAAAAATTAAAAAGTATGTAAAATGTTCATCAATACTCCGATATTTAAGAAATTTTTTAAGGAAATTTTAATGTGAAATATTTAGAAGTTAATGATTAATATATTTTACGAGTATTAGAAACTCTCTCTCTTTCAAATGCATACATGAACCTATAATTACTCAAACCGTCAGTATTATGTTTCAAAAATGATTCGTCACTCCCAGCTGACTTCGGAATTGGCGCCGCCTTTGTGTTATCCAATACATTTGCAATATCTTTTTAAAAGAAGGAATTATAAAAAAAAAATGTAAACAACCACCGACAAATCAGAGAGCAAGCTCTAAGCTCTCACCCATGCCAAAAAATTTCATCTCTACAGTACTCAGATGAAGAATCATAGCCCCGCCTGCCGGATGCCATCGTCTCAGCCAATAGCCATGATTCCTGTTAAGTAGAAAGAAAAAACCCACCATCGCCTTGCCCAACATCAAAGTCAACCAGGATATGGACTGAGGACTGTTTCACAGTCCAGATGCTCACATTACAACCTCATTCAAAATATTTAAAAAATTATATTGAAGACTATATTGAACATTTATAAGCAAAAAATATATCATTTTCTTAGGCCATCGACGTTTATTTGTTTCCTCTGTGTCAAATTTTCAGTAGCCGCCGCTTTGTTACAGCATATATATTTCTTAATGATTTCCGTGTTACATTTTTTCTGCATATAAAAATGCCTCCCTTTTCATAAGTGCGTCATAATGAACTCCTCTTGTTACTGTTACTGATATCTTTGATGTGTAGGTGAATAAAGAAAAGGGAGCGGATGCAAATTTAAATTTCATAAATACAAGCAGACAACGATGTTTAATGGTTAACTAGTGTTTTTATATATAGCATCCATTTTTCTACGAGATCTTTCAGAGTCTGTTAAAGAGGGAAATCTTAACACTTTCGAAAACCGACCTTTGCGTGAGGTATTATTAACGTCGCACTGATCACAGCTATTTGAATAGACCTTTGCGGACTTCCTAGAAAGGTGCTGCCGTCCCCCAGGGGTTCACGGGCCCCACAGTTTAAGAACCGCTGATATAGACCAAATACTGGAGGTAAGCTACTGAATGGGAAAAGTCATCGATGCAAGTGCACACAATGGACAGTTACATTTTTTCCTTTGAAAGGGGGTGGAAACTCAATTCTCCCCATCCAAGAAATGTTTTGCCCTACGATTTTTAATAGCATTCCATTCAAATAAAGTAAGAATAGAAAGCGTGACGTACGTCAGTTTCGCAGATATCCTCATTTGCATGGGTTTCCAAATACTTATAGGTAGATAATGTATTAATGAAGTGCTTCTCAAACTTTTAAAATTTACGACCCAATTATTACTTTAATCTCCCCCCCCCATACAATAACAATGTATTGAATTCAATGATAATATACTTTGACGCTAAAGCTGCAATATGACTTTAACCTCTTAAGTGTCATCGGCGTATATAAACGTTTCGCACAGAAGGTGCGTTAATTGTCCCGGACATATATACAGATCTATGGCTGATCTATGGAGAATAGTAGTACAGAGGCGTCATGTCCATTTCAAACGACAGCAATCGTAACATCCGTACTTTTACAGTTTTTTGGTACTCGTTTGGATATCGATAGTACTGTAAGAACAACAGCAAATCGAAAGTCACACACGCAAAACAAAAGAGATGAAATAAGTAGGCAGGCTGAGAGAGTATATACTTAGCACTACTTTTTTCTAAGTCCATTCAAGTCTCTTGTAATGACATAGGCTTTGAACTAAAAAGAAGAATTCTTGCTGCTAATCGCTGCCTTTATGGCCTTGGAACTTTTTTAAAATCGAAATTGATAAAAAGATCTACAAAAATTATTTTGTATAAAACTATTATAAGACCTGTTCTCACCTATGGATGTGAAACCTGGACTCTAACAAAGACCCAGACAAATCCACTTGTTATTTTTGAAAGGAAAGTCCTGAGGAAGATCTTTGGGGCTGCGAATGATAACGGAATTTGGAGACACAGGTACAACTTTGAACTCAACAGACTCTTTAAGGAAGCTGATGACATCGTCAACTACATCAAAATATGCCGCTTGAGATTCGCGGGATATGTCTGTCGAATGGATCCCTCATCTATGACATCAAGAATCTTTAATTATAAACCCATCTCGAACAGACCCAGAGGGAGACCCAAGCTGAGATGGACTGATTGTATGGAAGATTTTAAAGTGCTGAAAGTGACCTATTGGAGAACTGTCGCCTCCTGGAGGACAAGATGGAGGGATGTTCTGAGGAAAGCCTTGGTCCACCCCGGGCTGTCGTGCTAAAGAAGAAGAAGTTTGCACTTACAAGGTGACAGCATAAATTTTATTAAAACAAGAGTTATTTCAGTATTTCTTTCCGGAGTTAAGCTAAAGAAGCATAATGCTAGAGATCCTGAATATTCTCAGTATATCACAGAATCTGTTAGGACGTTTCATTAGGACTATGTTCAACATTTAAAATCCTTTTTTCAGATTTAGAAACCAGGTTTGAGAATGCTGTGACTATGGTAATACCACAGAAGCCAATGAATTCATATGGTCACATTGAAAAAAAAATGCCCCATTACAATAGGGACTGATCGTAACATTAACTAACGAAAATCTTAAAGTTTGGAAATGGATACCAGCAATTTTGGCCCTAAAAAGGTAAACTTATTATTTGTCCCGAATTATGGAATATCGTGAGGACGTTTATAATCAATTTTTCTACTAAGCAAGAGCTTCAACGCGGTTGCCAATCTCCAAAACAAAAAAAGAAAAACTTGACATTACTAACAGAAGATATTTAAGGTTAAACCTGACAATATCTACACCAAATATAGAAAATTTGTTATTGTAGTGCTAGACTCACACACACACACACATCCCTCCTTATAAAATCATTCGTTTATTTATTTTACTTAACAGTTATTTTATGTATTAACTTTTAATTTATTTAATTAAAATGCGCTTTTTAGATTTTAATCACTATACTTCATTACAATTAGAAATTTAATTCATTTAAAGTAGTAGTACTAGCTGTCAAAAAGACATTTAATTTGATAAATCTGCAAAAATTCAATATTAATTAAGCAGGGGCTCTACCCCAAACCGAAAATCATTGCAAGGGGTCTATGAGACAAAAAAGTTTGGGAACCTCTGGTTTGTGCGATTGCGAGTCATGCACATTTGTTTGGGGTTATCATTTGTACGAGTGACAACTTATGCTATGTACTGTCTACTTTTAAAAGTCGTAGGTGGGGCTAACATTTGTGTAGGGCCCAGGGCCTCAAGAAGTCTTTAGACATCCCTGGTTGCAACCCAATTTCTATTAACGTTATCGTTACCAAACGAGCAAAGTTAGAATGTGATATTGGCCAGATATTGACTTTATTGAATGGAGTATAAAAATCTAAGAGTAATAATTACAAATGTCTGCAAAATTTAAGGTTTTGAAACAAACCACTTGAAGAATTTATGGTGGTTTATGAAGATTCTTTTTTAGAGGCTAATTCCAAAAATGAGCTCATTTTTGTGTTCAATCCCGTACAGTTTTATCACATTTTGCTGTAAAAAATTTTGAGCTGAAATAATTTGTGTAAGAAAAAAACAAATGATACTAAAACTGACGCAGACAAAATGCATAGAATATAAATATATATGCAAGTTTCATAATTGTGCAGTTTTTTAGATAATTTGTAATCAATTTTGCACAGCTTTATAAGTAACTAGCCATTACCCACCCGCTACGGTGGGTATTTCATGATGTTTTATAAATTTATATATATTTATAAATTGTTGATATCTAAGTCCTAGCATTAAGAATTTGTATTAAAAATATACTTGTCGTCTCTTGATAAAAAAAAAGAAAGGGCAGAACTTATCTAATTTGTATTTTCTAAAAATCTCTAAAATTAAAGTATAGAATGATGTTTGCACTTTCGTAACACTTTGACCAAGTGGATTCCCGCAAAACCAATTTTCGGTGGATCTCTACTCTAGAAAATGAACATGCAAGCCATATTTCAAGTTTAAATCTAACAGGGGAAAAAATCCGAAATTTTTACAATTAATACCCCCGTAATCCCATTGAGAGTCGTTTTCCAAAATAACCATTCTTAGCGGATTTCAATTCAACAAAAGAAAAATGCAAACCAAATTCTATTCTTATAGTCCTTGTAGTTCGCAAAAATGATTTTTTTTTTGTCAATACGCCCCAGTAACCCCTTGCTCCCCCAAGAATTGATTTCTTTAAAATTCTAACTCTACGAAAGGAATCTGCTTACCAAATTTCAAGACTGTACGTCTAATAGTTTAAAAATGAAAATAATTATCTATAACGCCCCTTAAGCCCTGCAACGCCACTTGGGTTTCGATTTTCACGAAACCCATTTTGTAGCGAATATCTGCCTTATGAGAGGAATCCGCTTACCAAATTTCAAGACTGTACGTCTTATAGTTTAAAAATCGGAATAATTATTTATATCTCCCTTAAACCCCCCCCCCCTCCCCCGCAACACCCCTTGGGGTCAATTTTCCCAAAACCCGTTTTGTAACGGATATTTATTCCATGAAAGAAACATGCCTACCAATTTTCAAGCTGGTAGGTCAAGTAGTTTAAAAACGAAAATATTTATCTATTACGCCCTTAATCCCCCGCAACGCCACTTGGGGGGCTACTTAGAAAATTTGCATTAAAATATCTGGGACTGTCGGAATAGAGAACTTCTTAGCCAACTTGGCGATATTTCTCAAATTTTGAGTTTGACATTTAACAAACGTAACGTAATAAACGATATACGTTTAATAAAAAACCATTTAAAAAATTGCTTTTTGTAAAGTTGCTATTACACTGTGTTTCAATTTACTGTGTTATAAATGTGAAAAATTTCCTTTATTAAAATTTCCATTATTGACCAAATGCATAATTTTGCGCCAACTTGGTGGGGAGTAAGCAAAGTCCCACGGTTTTACCCGCATTGTTCCCGTTCCCGTAGGAATATGGAGATAAAATACACCTTATGTTACTCGCTGATAATGTAGCTTTCCATTAGTGAAAGAATTTTTAAAATCGCACCAGCCGAGATTGATAGCCGAGATTAGCCGGAACAAACAGACAGACAGACAAAAATTTTAAAAATTGATTTTTTGATATAAGTACCATAAATACCTTTAAATGCATTTAGTAACAAACTGCTAATTTGAAATTACAAACAGACACTTCAATTTTATTTTTTTATATAGATTGGGATTATAATAACTATTGTTTAAATGTGGCTAAAAAATGTAAATAAAAAAAAAAGAAAGGATTAAAACTAACCGTAAAACTTATCAATTTTTTGTTTCTTTCATTGCTTTTTGCTTATGAAGCCTTGATTTATTATTTTTAAAAGTGCATCCGAAACTGCCGATGCTCTACTTAACTGAACAGTGAGATAACTATCATAAAAAAAAATTATGGCACGTGTCTGCGTATTATCATGTGCGCGTAACACTATTATGTCTCATGAAGAGCATCGGTCGCCAGTAACCAAAACAACGACTTCATTAGCTCAGCTTGGCGTTCATTATGGCATTCAGTTTCACGTTCACCCGTATAGTTTCCGTTCCCGTAAGAATACGGGAATAAAATATAGCCTATGTTACTCCCCGTTAATGTAGCTTTCCATTAGTGAAAGAATTTTTAAAATCGCACCAGCCGTTTCCGAGATTAGCCGGAACAAACAGACAGACAGAAAAAAAATTTAAAAATTGATTTTTTCATATAAGTACGGTAAATACCTTTAAATGCATTTAGTAACAAACTGCTAATTTGAAATTACAAACAGACACTTCAAATTTATTTATTTATATAGATAATTAAAACAAAGAATGTAGCATATTATATTGAATAAATGAATGATTTTTATGAACAAAAACAAGTTTTCTTTGATATTAAATTATCAATAAAACGTGATTATGAATAATCTTCCAGTCTGTGCAAATTAAAACTTTATTCACAAAGTATGAAATATAATTCGGTTACCTCTTTAATGAGGTATCACACTCCACATTGTTGTACTATAAAATAAATTTCATTTTTGCAAGGTTAATAAAATGAATTTCCTTTCTTCAATGCATTTTCAAACAATTTCTCATAACTCAGACACAGTGTACCTTACCTACAATTTGAAAACATCAAAAATAATCGTTACTTATTTTTTTGGATGTTTCCCCTGTTCAGTATTCATTAATTTGTCAACCTTTCAATTTAGTCCCAATTTAAAGACAATCATTTGAATCACATAGCATACGCAGCGCCATCTTGAAACAAATGTGTTCCACAACAAGTTTTTTTTTTTTTGTTCCCTTGTAATATTTTTAAAAATATGCTTTTTCAATTTAAAGTATTTTTTACATATATGCAACACATTTCTACCCCCCCCCCTTCCCCACAAAATTGTTTAAAATTGGTTAGATATTTTTTAATTTTATTTATGTACAGAAATATTTTTTAGCTGAACAATTATCATGCTTATAATATATTACTTTTTATTATGCTTATTTTTGAAAGAAGCAGAAACATTCTTTTTTCATATATTTAATAATTGAACAGTATGCAACAAAAAATTTAAAGGAATTATATTTTTGTGAATATTGCAAAAGAAATTTGGTTTTATAAAAATTTTCATTTACTAAATTGTCTTAAAATAAAATTGCATTTAAATATCAGATATATTTTATGTAAATTCGTATATTGTTTCATTTTAATCTGCTTTAACATTACTATTGAAAAATTATAAATTTCAGCATTTTCAAAGACAGAAAATAACCATTTTTAAACAGAATTATTCCAAAATCTTTTCTGCCGTGCTCAGAATTCTGAACTTTGAAGGAATTCTTTTTTTTCTTCTCAATGACAGAAAATTAGACATTTTAAATATTTAATGTAGCAATGTTCTGAAATGTTGCAAAATATTAAATGTTGTTCACTCTTACTGCTAGCGAACTCTATCTACTTTCTAGAACATCATTCATGGTTAAAATGACAGTAATCCCTTTTATCAATTAGAAATAAAAACAAAAAGTAAAACAAATCGGAAAGACTCTTAAAAATTACTAGACTGAATTTTTGGAAGGCATATATTATTACAGCACAAGAGGAGTATGGAATACAAAATACCTCAGGTTTTCTCTACAAATGAAATGTGCTAACGAATGAAAGAATCAAATGTTAAAAATGAAAAAATACTCTACATAACATAAAACTAAATTTTATAAAACTACAAGAAAAAAAACCCGCCAGCCTTACAGTAATCACATATGATGTGTAATATCTGGCATGTTATAGTGATAAATATGCAATAGTAACTTAAATCCTGAAAAACAATTAATCGTGCATGATTGGAAATAATTTTCTATCGAACAGTTAAATATTTAATGAAAGTTTTCTTTAATAATCACAGGAGCAATGCAATCTTTCATCAAAAATAATTATTCTTGTTCAATTTGGACGAGAGTGGAGACAAACAATACATTTATGAAAACTAAAAATATGACACATTTTCTTGTGATTTGAAAGTATTTAAAAACCGTTGAAGAACAGCGTCATTAACAGTCCCGCTGTAATTTGTCGAAGCATTTCCATTTGTCTTCATTTGGAGCTTGAGTTCATTATCAAAAATGCTGTGAGCGACTCAGCTTCTGGCAAATTGAAGAGAGAGAGAATGTCTTTAAACCACCACTCAAAATCATAGAAAGTCAGTAATAGTTTTTTTAAGAGCAGAGTCACCTACGGTATATAGTAAAAGTACAAAATGCAGGAAATCTTTAAATTTTTGAATCGTTTGATTCGGAGAAATGTATACGACCACCGAAATTATAGTCCATTTTTTCAAATTAGCATTCTGCAGCACTTATAATACCAATATCTTGTCTAGCAATACCCAGTCCACTTGTTTGACGATAAATAATATTCTTATGAGGAGTCAAACATGCGAGTTGTTCTCTTAGCCATTAGATCACAACACCTAGCCATAGATCACAACACCAACTGCTCTGTGGCTCTGTCGTTTAAATTGTAAGCACCAATGGAAGTTGGTAGGAAATACGTTCCTCATTATCTAACCACGGCTCTGCCAACATGAATAACATATAATTTTGTGAAATAATGTAGTCGAAATCTGTTTGGTTAGCCCTGAGACTAATAAGGCTTGCTAGTATGTGCGAAGTGGATTTAGAGTCAAGAAACGAAACAGAGTTTTGAGTTCCAATATTTTGAAATGCTAAATTTAACAAATAATAAAAAGGATGGCGGGTTAATGGCTAAAAGAGTTGGAACCCGATACGAGGGTAGCAAAGAGACACCACCAAGCACGCTGATTGATCAAATCAAATAGCACGCGCTTCCCCGACTTCCTGTTACACATTTCCGTCCCTTTTTACGAAATCTCTCCTACAAATATCCAGCAACCGAAAGAAAAGATGTTACACATCAAAATACCTGTTTTTTTCAAATGACGAAACCACCACTTTTATTTAAAAGGGACATGTTTGACATTTATATATTTTGAAGTTTTCATTAAAATTGGGAGTGGTGAGGCCTCTTAACAACTGTGTACTGTCCGTCAGGTAATGACGGCAATACTCATAACCGTCTTCACTATACGACGGTAATACTAAGTCTTTGAACTTGAGACTGTGTATCTTGAAACCTGTACTATGGATGAAAATTTGATTAAAAAAAAAAAAGGTTTCAGAGCAGTTGTGAAGGAGTAACCTCTAAACTCTTTTACTATATACGTAGATTATCTCTCTACGCAAGAAAAAGAAATCGCCATTTTATTTGTAACTCTCTTAGCCCAGTAGTTTCAATAATTTGTTTGAAGCAGGAAACAGCAGAAAAATGTTGAAATATACAATAGCACTGATTCAAAAAACCCTAATGATATTCAAATTTACAGTCACAATATTGTATAAAATGCACAAACGCAGTCAAATTTGTTGTTGTTTCCTATGCCACCTGATCTCGTCTGCGTTACATTCAGGACACGAAATACATCATATCAAGGGGCTAGATGTACGTATATCGTTGACCTAGCCTTCAGCATCATGCAGGTGACAGCACGATTTAGCTCGGTTAAACTCCAATTTTGAGGGAAGTACACTCTGCTGTAGGGTCAGGGACCTTCCATCTTTCTCCCTTCCACCAACCTCACGAGAGAACTTGCGGTTCGACAGCTATTTAAAGTAACCCCCATGCCGCAAAGTCACTACATTATAAACATCCATGTCTTCTCGGATTTAAACCGAAGCCCTACGACACATTAGTCAGCGTCGCTAACCACTGTACCGGATGGGAGACTTTTGGAGTGGATATAAATTTGTTGTTGTTAAATATGGCATTATTGTCAGATCAATCTAAACGTACATAGCTCAAGTATCAAACGAGCAGGAACGCTTAAGGCATGGACCAACTGGGATCAAGGCCTTGAATCGTTCTCGACTCAGCCTTAATAAAATCATTTTTCGATAATTTAAACGGTCAAATATTATTTCCGGTGGTATTCTCCAAAAAAAAAAAAT
>BMAO01029267.1:0-51173 GCA_019973975.1 Trichonephila clavata
TATTCACAAGCACCGCTCGTCCTATTCAACGGCCGAGCTAATCCCTAGTCAGAACAAGACTAACTCAGTTCTTGAATGGACGTTGTAATGTGGGCATCTGGACTGTGAAACAGTCCTCAGTCCCATCTCCTGGTTGACTTTGATGTTGGGCATGGCGATGGTGGGGTTTTTCTTTCTGCTTAACAGGAATCATGGCTATTGGCTGAGACGATGGCATCCGGGCGGCGTGGCTATGATTCTTCATCTGAGTACTGTAGAGATGAAATTGTTTGGCATGAGTGAGAGCTTAGAGCTTGCTCTCTGATTGGTCGGTGGTAGCGTGAACATAGACTCCTATTGGCTGCCCTGGGGGCTGGGAATAGAGAAAGTGGGAGGTGCTTGTCCAGTGGGGTAGGTAAAATTTAATATGAGGAAATTAAGAAGGAAAAATGGTAATTGAAATTACTGAGATGCAATAATAAAAATTGTTGCGAGAATAAAAACAATTAAGGGGGTTGTAAGAATCGAGAAGTATTCTTCTCGGTCTTTTGATATTTATATTTGGATCGCGTATGGGATTAAGTTAAGCATATTATCATTATTTGTATCTGGGAGAACATTAAAGAAGTTAATTGCAATTTTCTGAATGTGAGATTTAAAGCTGCTGATTTTTAAGGCATTCCATATGTCGTCATTTCGCATGTATCTTGTAGCTCTGACAATCATACGTATGTAAGAATTTTGTACAGTATCTAGAATTTTAATATTGGTTTTAGCAGCATAGCCCCAGACTGGACAAGCATAAGCGATAATGGGACGCAAAACGGCTGTATAGAGAAGCACTTTGTTATCTATACTTAAATGAGAGTTCCGGGCCATTAGAGGGAAAAGTTTAAACATGTAACTCAGTTCTGGCGGCCGTCTCCGTATTTATAGGCCTCGCGGATCATTCGAGAAAGATCCTATTGCGTCATAGAACGTGAAATTAGTGGATTTCTCCACTAATTTCTAGGAGAATCCATAGGGTCCCGAACTCGCCAAAAATGATCACCAATATGGTTGAAAGTCGCCTACATGGTCGCCATTATAACGCAAAGGACGGCGTTGCTTGTGAATATATTACAATTTTAACATAAATAAATATAACATAGAGTAATATAAATGTATTACACATTCAAATACAAATTACTTACTCTGTTTTACACATAATTCGTCACAATATAATTTCTTATGTCAAGAAATCATGTCTACACAACAAAACAAGTTTTAGTTTTGAAATAACGATATATAATATCATGAAAAGGGATGGTATATATAATTATTTCAAAATTTCTCCTAGTTTGTATACTCGAAGAAAGTATTTAACTCTTGAAATAATAAATCTAAAAAGTGATGTGGTTACTTTTTTGAATAATAGCACCCTCATTATTAGATATTATTACTCCCAAATTTTTTTATATTGCAACGAAATCCTAAAAATAAATAATATCGAAAGTAATACCATGTAATAATAATTACATTGGAATAATAAATTGATTCCAAAAAAATTCCTTCTTTTCGTAGAATGAGGGGAGAGAAATGGAATAAAAATTCTTTTAACACACAAGTTCTTTTAATTGGAGAAGAATAATATGTTATGAAACAAAGCAGTATTCTTTCTCTTTTCAAAAGCGTACACAAACAGGGACCAAATTTCATCTTAAGGCTCTTAAATCATAATAATCTTTTGTTGTATTCTGAATGACCTTAATATCAAATAATTTTCCTTCTCGACATCTCTTGGGCTTGTTATTTCTCTGTACCAGAGTTCTCAAAAGAGAATACATAAAATTAAATGAAATAAACCATTAATATAAAGATACTGAATTGCGTCGTGTATTTTCATTTGTTTTAATCATAGTTTTACAAACATTTATTCACATAAAAAAATCATTTCATTGCTAGATAAACAAAAATAGTTCAGAAAAATACTTCGAGTATAGCAGCTCTTACAAAAAAATATTGTCTTTTTTGTTGTTGTTTATTTGTATACTCTTACCACGACTCTAAAAAACATAGTAGCGATTTTGCTGCAAGAAAGCATTAAGAAATGCTGGTTATTCACACTGACATTTCTTGATCAAAACCATTATCCATTTTGTGATAAATTGCGTCTCTGTTTTGGCTGTGTATTTTTGTAAATGATAAAAAGTTTTTAGAAATCTGTAAAGAAATGTGTTGTTTACCACCCCTGGCGAAGGTAGTCCTGTATCAAAATTCAAGGGGGGGGGCCTTTTGTATGGCCCCTGAACGTTTCAGTATTGTTTTGCTAATACATGTTGGGGCCCCTTTAGCTTGGGGGCCACGTATCACTCATACGGTCGATACAGCGGTAGCTACGCCCTTGTTTACTACATATGAATAGATAGTTTAAGAATACTTCGAGGTAACAAAGATAAAAAAAATTTCGTACTTAAAAAAAATTCTGCAATATAATATTTTTTTTTCTTTTAAATTCTCTATTTTAAAACTCTTATTCATATTTTCCCCTTAATTAGAATTATTTTTAAGCGTTTAATGTTAAAAAAAAATAACATTGTTTGTGATTTTCTTTTAAGTTTTTCTGCTATGCATAGTTTAAATGACAATCGTAATTATTATTATATTTTCAAATCCTAAGTATTTCCGAATCTATATGAACTGAAAATTGTGAAACTTAACATTTAATTTACA
Source organism: Trichonephila clavata (assembly GCA_019973975.1). Taxonomy (NCBI): domain Eukaryota; kingdom Metazoa; phylum Arthropoda; class Arachnida; order Araneae; family Nephilidae; genus Trichonephila; species Trichonephila clavata. The sequence goes on from BMAO01029267.1 coordinate 2,692, forward strand.
TTGGGTACATTTTTTTATTTAAATATTATTATGGTAATACTGGTATATATAAATGGCATACATGTTTTCTTCATTTTTTCTTAGAAAATTACAATGTCTATCTCTATATAAGGTTTATTCCTCTTACTTCCTCTATCTGATGCACATTCAATATATTATTCTAAAAATAAATCTAAATATAAACCTTAAGTTTTTATTTTTAAAAAATATTTCAAAGAATCATTCTAATTGTATGTTTCTCATGCTCCAGTTTCTTAGTGCTTCTTAACAGCCAGTTTTCTTATTATCCATTAGCATCGATAATTATATGCACTCAACTCATTTTTCACACAATCTTTTTTACACGATTTTGAAATATCACGGTACACGAATTTAACAAATTTTTTTTTTTACACAAATTTTTTGTTCTAGCACGAGTTTCTGAAAAATTGAGAGATTCGTGCCTTTAGGATGAGGACGGTTTGATCAAATTTATGACAGTTTATGGTAATAAAGAAGTCGATAATATGATGAAATTGAAGGTGAAGTTCAGCTACTAACAGATGGTTTAATTCACGAGGGTTTGAAATTTGCTAGAAATATGAAACAACATTTTCTTACTCGTGATCCTGTCATAGAGCGTGCATTAAAATTTCAAAGTAATCATAAGTTTTGTAAAGCAGGATATCAAATATTATACAAGCAACTTGAGAAATAAAAAAAGCAGCTGCTAATAACAGACATTGCATCAACAATAAAAGAAACCAACCAAAAACCGACAGTTGTACAAGAAATATGTGACGCATCTACTGATGATAGCATTTTTTATCCAGTTCGCAATAAACGAGCACGCTTGTTATCAAATAGCTATGAATATAGTTGTTATAGTTAGTACTTTTTTTCCTCAATTTCACCTTGAGTTTTTATATGTTGTATGTACTTGTAGACTAAATTTTCACCCAGTACACTAATTTTAATTTTTTTTTTAATTTATTTTTGTAAAAAAAAAGAATTGTGTTTTTGTTTTATAAATATGTAACATGGGTTTCATTATTATTTTTTTACATGGTTTTTTGGGAAAATATTTAGTTTTTTCATCTAACATGATTTTTTAAAATTGTAGAACATATCCCCTAATTTAGATATGTCGCATGTATTATTTTACACGATTATATTTTTTTTTTTTTGCATGGTTTTCTAAGGAACATTTCTACTGTATAAAAAAGTTGTATATATATATGTTACCGTTAAAGTATATAATTCAGTTATTTTTCAAAGAATAACTATTTCATGAAATCACTAGTAAGTCCGTTAAAGTATATAATAGATGAAAAATTCCATACTTTAATTAGTTAACTTATGAAATAACTATTAGTCCATGAAATAGCTAATGATAGACCATTAAAGTGAAAAATAAACAATTTCAATCCTGTTTTATAAATTAATTGATCATAAATTTCTAAAATCTCTCGATAAATACATTTTATCCCTATTGCGGATAATCATTTAATAAATAATAAAGAAAAGCAGATCATACAATTTATTATTGCTCAGATTGCTAACATTAGTTAAACAGAAAAAAAAAGAATATGTTGCACACACAGAAATACTTATATTTAATTATTATTAAAAAAATACACATGCGAGAAGAAAAAATGTTGCTTCATAAAAACATTGTGCAAATTTTTTATACAAAAATGTAAGAGGATATTAATTTAACTTTTATGAAACGCCTTTATTTTACTTTTTATTTCTTGTTAGGTCAAGGATTGCTATGACGACACTTTGAATTGCGGTTCAAAACTGACTAAAAGGAGCTAGAACCAGTTCAAAGAACTTTCGAGTGCCGTATTTCATACTTGAACAATCAAGTAGTCGTTATTGAATAGAATACCTACTTACATCTTAGAATTCAATAATTTTAAAAATTTAACTGATTTGTCTAGTTATTTCATGAAATAACCAATTATTCTATGAAATCATGGGTTTCACACTTTAACGGTAACATATATATATGCAGGGTGTCCAGCCTTAATGTGACCCAATAGCTAATACTCGAACCATTCGGTTTAGATATGTACTTCCAATTTGAAAAATGTTTTTAAAAAAGGTAAAGAATGTTTTTACATGCTTTTCGAACCAAAAAACCTATTTACAAAAAATTTACAAAAATTAAATTTTTATACGGTCCCCAGGTCCTATCACTTATATTTAGGAAAAGATGCAGTACACAAAAACAAAGTAAACACAAAAAGTTTCATTTTATTACGATAAAAACTGGCCGAGTTATGGAACTTTGAAAATCGTATATTTCCTCAATTTTCCCGGCCATTTTCAAGAAGCTAGAAAGGGGCCGTCTCCAAAGTGAAATTAATTGAAACTCTGCCAGGAAACTGCACGTTTTTAAATTTAAAAGTACATAAATTACGTTAATAATACAATAATTGAGTATTTAAGAAATAAAATTTATTCTGTACGTGTAAAATATAGACAAAATAAAATATTTTGGACCAAGAAAACTTTTCAAAAGCAGTTCCAAAAAAATAAACTTATTTGCTGCAGCTTCAGACTGATTTGCTGAGGTACTGATCATGGCGATTATTAAAAATCTGTTGTGTAGTCGCTAGTAATTGCAATTTCACGAATTCTAGTACGGTAGAACGTGATGTATAGAAATGAAGAATACTGCGAAATGGTACTGTTGTGTGGGCAGTGTAATCGAAATAAGAGAGAGGTGGCAAGACTTTATGCAATTAAATTTTCCAGTCGAAGACATCCACTTATTGTACAATTGCCCGTGCTGTTCAACACTTGTATAAAACCGAGAGTTGTCATAGACGTATTCCTTCGCCTCGTGCAACACCATCAAGCTTGCGGATACCCGCTGAGGATGTTCTAGGATATGCCCTGGCTCATCTTGAAAGGTGTGTCTGGGATATTAGAAAGGCTTATTCCTGCTCAAAATCGATGGTGTGCAACATATTATATACGTACGGTGCATATCCTTATCCCAGTCCTGGGCGTAGGAACTAATGCCCGGAGACCAGGAGCGTCATTTTGATTTTTGCAATTTCGTGTTAAATACACTGGATGAAAATCCAGATTTTTTTAAAGAAGTTTTGTGGTCGGATGAATGCTAGTTATCGAGGCAAGGCACTATTAATACGCAGAATACGCATTATTGGTCCTTCGAAAACCCACATCTAATAAGACCGAATCGCCATCAAGTGCGTTGGTCGGTGAATGTGTGGTGCGGAATATGGAAGAGCACCTTAATCGGCCCAATGTATATCGATGGACCTTTAACATCAGAATCATACACGGAAATTTTATCGGGTCCATTAGCAGATTTTTTAGAAGCTGAAGTTTCCTTACAGGATTTGTCACGCATGTGGTACCAGCATGATGGTGCACCCGCACACAAATCTGCGCAACCATGTGCATTTTTGTTGCAGTCATTTGACACTCGAATAATCGGCTATGGAGGTCAACAGGAGCTGCCCCTGAGATCACTCGACCTAAGTCCTCTAGATTTCTTTCTCTGAGGCTTCCTAAAAAGCAAAGTGTACGAACGTGAATCCAAGAGTAAATCTGATTTACTCATTCCAATCAGCATGGCATGCAGGTCTGTGACACCAACTATGTTGCATAAGCTACAGGCGGAGTTTCTGACGTGGGTTCGATACTGCATTTCTGCGGAGAAGGCAGTTATTTTGAACATTATTTAAGTTCATTTGGTCATTCTGATATAATAAAGCCCCTGATTCATGATTGGCGCATCATTCCACATTATGCTGTAATTTGAACGGCAAATCTTGTATTCTTTTACTGCTATTTGTTAAAATAAGTTGTTTTAATCTTTTCGGTACAAATTGTATTTCTTTAATTTAACTTTTATTGTTTGCCATACAGCAATACAAATTGTCAATCTATGATGTTCACTGCGATTTTTCAATATTACTATGATGTTTTTCTTTTGCTCTTTCTGTAGATAGTGAATTACTGTTCTCTAAACTCAATGTATATACGGCCCCCTTTTCTGAGCAATTCAGATGCTTCAATTTTATCTAGGCATATCTCGGTCAGTTTTTATCGTAATAAAATTAAACTTTTTGTGTTTACTTTGCTTTTGTGTGTACTGCATCTTTTCCTAAATATAAGTGATAGGACCTGGGGACCGTATAATAATTTAATTTTTGTAATTTTTTTGTAAATGGGTTTTTTGGTTCGAAAAGCACGTAGAAACATTCTTTACCTTTTTTAAAACATTTTTCATATTGGAAGTGCATATCTAAACCGAACGGTTCGGGAATTAGCTATTGGGTCACATTAAGGCTGGACACCCTGTATTGGTATATGATTCCTTTGATATATTTATTTACGTTCAATAAGCGTTTGTACCTTTAAATTAAAAGAATCAAAGGTAAAGAATTGTTTTGTCAGTTTTCGAATCAAATACATTCATACATAAGATGTTCAAGCACATAAATTAAAAATCGTCAAAGTTTCAATCCTTATTAATAATTATATTTTGACAAAACAAATACAAACTTGATGCTAGAATTTAATAGTCTACCTGTAATCATTACCAAATTCATCTATATCGTAATGAATCATACCAGGTTTAACCATGAAATTTTATCAAGATTAACATTCGCCTTTTACTTAAAAGAATTACGAATTTTTATGTTGCTAAGTATTTTTTTTTTTTTTTGGTTAAGATTTGTTGATACTTTGTTTTAATGTAAGAGATATGTATTTTATGTTACCTTTTGTAACGATAACACATCTCAGGGGGAGGCCTTTTTATATAAAAGCAATCTAACTGATCTAAAGTATCTTGAAACGTGACAATTTCTGATTACTTCTTTGAAATATCGTAAATCAACATTTATCTCTTTTCCATTTTTTACTCAAAAATACTTATACCCATTGAGAATAATATATCTGATTTGGAACTTTTCTTTAAGACGTATACCGAAACAAGTAATGGAAAATTTTACTCTTTAAAAAGAAAAACTTGATTTTTATACTTCTTAAGTCCAAATCCTCGTGTTTTATTTTCTCAGCGAAATATTTTATTTGAGCGTTTGATGCTACTTGCAGCGCCATCTATTGATATAAAGTCTAACTAAAACTCTAAGGCACTAAAATCTGAAAAATTAGTAACTTTAATGAACTAAATAAGTACAAATAACTGAAAAATTTAGTAGCTCAGGAATTTCACATAAAAAAATACTTTTTTAATTATTTCGGACACACATAAAATATTTCCCAATCTACATTTTTTTTAAATAATTACAGAAAAACTCATTTCTCGATTAAGATAATTTTTAAATTTGTAATCTATACAATGTTAATAAAAATTTTCAAAAAAAAATTGATTCTCAAACCATTTATTGTTTCTTTCTAGGCTGAAGATTAAGATTTGACTTATACTCCCAACTATGATTTATCAATAATTGCATTGTAGGTGTGTAAGTTTGGGTTTTGTTAATGTTTGCTTTTTCATAACTGCTCATACACCAGCTCATGCACGGATACATATGAGTATACCTTGGTTGGAGAGACACTTTCTCAAAGAAAAAGTGAAAAAAAATATTCCTTCTGGTTTTATTTTGTCAAACACTCAAAGCATAAACCTGATCATTCCATAAAACATAAGATTTTTAGTTTAGTTTACCATTGTTAATACCTCTATTTAGACCAGGAATCGGCAACCTTTTAGCTGTGGGTGTACCAAGCCAATCTACCAATATGATTCAGCATGCCCACGGTAGAATATTTTTTAAACAATTCAATTCCTGTGATAATGCATGCAGAGTTCGAGAAAAGAGGTCAATAATATGATTTACAGTTTTATCATATATTAATTTCGCATCATTTAAAGATATTTTTAACAGAAAAATAAACAGCTTAAAATATAACTATTTCTTCAACAAAAATTCAAATTGTATGTGTAATATTTTGTATTTTTTAAACATATTTATTAAAATAAGAAATAGACAATATAAAATATAAGTATTTCCCTTCATTATAGTTAAATAAATAGATAAATAAAAATTTTAATGCGAACTTAGTGCTTGTGCACAGCTTTACTTTCATATCGCAAAATCAGGGGTATAATTTGTGACATTCAATTTGACACGAATCTGAGCATTCAGTTGTTAAACAATTTCTTTCCGGACTCGAAATACTTTTCATGTGAGGAAAGATTTTTTACTTAGATATGTAGAACCAAAAGCGGAAAGAATAGTGCATAAAATTTCACTCTCCAAACAATTAAATCTCTCCAGCAATGACATTTGATAATTTACAAAATAGCTGTAAATTTATTTTTAGAGTTATCTTTCATATTTTTTCGAAATTTCGTAAATCTACATAATTTTGAAGATGTTTGTTAAATAAGGTCCATTATAAATTTATGAACTTTCCCCCACTCAACAACTGACAAATTTGTAAAGTAATACAGAGTGCCACTAAGAATTGTGCTGCGTGCCATATGTGGCACGAGTGCCGTGGGTTGCTGACTCCTGATAGAGACAAATGTTGTTTCTCACTATGCTGTATTTGAAACTCATTGTTTTTTTTAACATAACAAAAATCTTTTGAAGTAAAATGAAGAAAAGAATTAAGATGTATGTGTATTATAAAATCCCAAAAAAAGGTCATTTTACAATCATTACTTTAAGCTTCAACTATCAATTTTGAATAAATTATAATGTATGTTTACGCATACAAGATCATGTGCTTCAATCGTAAAAAATGAATGTTTTTTTTTTCATTCTTTTACAAGTGACATTTATTTTTAATAATATTTGTTTAAAGTTTGAAAAAAAATACTCATACTTGTAGAATACTGCGGGCATTAATTTTTTACTTAACTTGTTAAAAATCACTTCGCAAAAATATAAAAAATAACTGCATTGAAATATTTTTTCAGTTTTCTACTCTATTAAATATACGCTCTTTTAAAAAAAATACAATTCCAAAAATATTTTTTTAAGAAAAGTTTCTTTCTGTGAAACAAAAACACTATTCTTCAAATAAAATTTTCTATTCCTTGAAATAAACCTACAGGTACTCCAGAGATTTTTGAGAATCTCTTTCCATTATTTTTTATGGTTGAATTTTTATTTACTTTATATGTTTGCCCTTTTTTTAAAAAAAAAATGTACTGTATAAAAAAGTGAAACATTTATGCAAAGAATAAAAACGCTTAACTGAAATTACATTGACGCTTACAACTTAAACTATGAAACACAGGAACATAAAATGAAAGTAAATTCTCTTTGAGATTTCCAAAACTATGCTTTGTATTTCTAAAAAAATATGCTATATAATGATAAAATCTACGTAAGTTAAAATTTTATATGGCTCTTAATTTTTTTTCTTTTTGAAGAGGAGTACATTGCACATTAATCTGAAAATCTGAAGAATCTGTATAAATATCTTATAAGACAATCTAAGTTGCTTTCATGTGTTGAGTGAGAGGTACAGTAATGTTCGCACACACTATAAAGCTGCACGATGGTTATTGGCAACGGACCTCGTAATTTTGAACCATGGTCAAGTAACGAGGCCAAAACTTAAGCTGTCACACCAGTGGCCGCAGTAGCCTAGAGATCAAAGCAGGCATCTCATGAGTTCGAGCCCAGTACCACTAAGGACCCGCTGTATAGGGGAGCGATGCACATCAAATCTGTCAAGGACTCAAACGTCCTCCCGTTGGTGTGGTGTGGTAGCTAGGAGAGGGGGTGCTAGCTCAGGTGTCATCCTCGTGGCTTGACCATGGTTCAAAATTACGAGATCCGTTGCCAAAAGCCCTCGTGTAGCTGAACAGTGCGACGTTAATATTCACTCACTCCTATCACACCAAAGGGATGATGTTTGAGCCTCGACAGATTCAAAGAGCATCGGCCCCCTCTAAATGTTGGGTCTGCAGCGGTACGAGGCTCAAACTCATGCCATACCAGCCACGAGTTCGTGACCTTGACCACTAGGCTACCGCGGCCACTTGTGTGGGTGTTGAAAAACGGAAAGTTAAGTTTGTTATAAAATTGTGTGTAATTTAATTTTTACTAACGTAGCACCTTGAAGCCTTACAAGATTCTACTGGCTACAAGCGACATAATTTTGATCCTCGGACAAGCGACGAGAACGACTCTTAAGCTGGTACTTCACTTCCAAACTTACGTACAATGTCAAAGTCAGGACTTTGAGTCTCAACGGATTTAGAGTGCATCAGACACTTTACATGGCAAGTCTTTAGCTGCACTAAGGCTCGAATCCGCTTCTCGCCAAAGCAGGCCAAGACATAAAATTTTGTGAGACTTTGTTGAGTGAGCCATTTAGAAAACATAAAATTATACTCACTGTTTTTCCTACTTGCTTAAAGTATTGCCTTAGCCTAACCCTTCCTTAAGGTATCCGACTACCCTAAAATCGTGAATTTTGCCAAATTTGCCAAATTTTGCTTATGATTTTATTTTATACGCCATCTTATTAGCTTTATAAAAATACCAAATTTATTATTTTCCATTCACTACTAAAAAACTACAAGTGTTTTAGCAAAAGCAGATGCCATTACTTTAAGCAAGATGTCATACTTTAAAACGCGTTTTACTTGAAATGTTTTTTTTAAATGCTCAAACGGCGGGCAGCGATTGCTCAAAAAGTTTTGAAAACAATGAACTGTACTTTTTTTGTCTAATGTTCTGTATAATAGTAGAATTTGTTTTAACCTTCAGATTTATCAATCACTGTTTTATTACAAAATTTACAGACCCTTATCTTTGTTATTATAGGTGCTCTAGTTTTTGTAAAAATTAAAATATCTCTTATCCTCAAGGTCATTTCAAAAATGAATAACATAGCAACACATCAGAATCGAAAAATTGTTTATAAACATTTGGTACAGAATGGGTCGCGTTTATGCTATTTTTTGTCAATTTTTACCTATTTTTCCCCATTTTAGAAATTATAATTTCTTTTCCTCTTTTTAATTTTAGCATATTTTTCTTAAAATGTACTAAACAAATCTAAAAATAAGAAAAAAATCCCCATGTCTTTAAAAAAAAGTTATCGCAACCAGTCGGATACCTTAAGAATGCTTTTTTTCTTTCTCGCAACTGTAGGCAGAATATGCCTATAAGGTTTAGATTTGGAAATTACTTAAGTGACATTTGGATACACAATTCTTAAAACAGCTAATGAAAGTCAAGTTGAAACGCTTTGAAAGGCATTACATAAAAATGAATAGGGAGTTAAAATATCAAATGGTTTTAAATGTTTAAACTGCCCATTATCCCTGAGGACTAATTCAGTTCTTGTATAATTGATTTCATAAGTTATCAGTCTCTAGAATGGAATTCAGTGGAGTTTCCCGACTAACTCAAACACAGCAATCCTGTACTTCAAACGTATACGAAGGCTGTTCAGAAAGTATCGATACTGAATTTATTCTATTTATTCGAGAAAACCTCCAGCGGAGGGACTGTGCGCATCATGCACGTGCATATTTCACCTTGTCTCACAAAATTCGGCAGGTCTGTACAGCGCGCCGTTCAGTCACACTGACTTCTTTCACGTGGAGTGTTTGCGTGCGTTCGTCGAAAAAAGAAAATGTGTGAAAACACGGATTAGCGAATCTGTATCAAGTTTTGCTTTAAGCTCCGTAAAATGGGCACCAAAACCTACGAGATGATGAAAACAACATTTGGAGATGAGGCAATGAGTCGTGCTCGGGTTTTCGAGTGGTTCCGGCGATTCAAGGAGGGTCGTCAATCAGTGAACAGTGATCCCCATTCTGGACGCCCATCCACCTCTCGCAATGAGGACAAGATTGCACAAGTGAAGGCAGTGGTGCTGATTTTTCCTCTTTCCCAAGATCAAGAACACCTTAAAAGGACACCGGTTTCAGGACATTGAAACCATAAAACAGAATTCGACACAGCAGCTTCAGGCCATCCCAAAGTCTGAGTTCCAGAAATGTTTCGAGGACTGGAAACATCGTTGGGCCAAGTGTGTTACTGCCAATGGAGCATATTTCGAAGGAGATTGACTCAAAACGGGTTTATGTATGTATGTTTTTGCATAATAAATTCAGTCTCGATACTTTTTGAACAGCCCTCGTATATATAACTTGTTTTAGATTATAAAATGTTGTTTCAAACAGCATATACTTGCAGTAATAGTAAGCGGGGGAAAAAACTTTTCTACAAATTCTTAATTCAATTTAAACAATGCATAGTAATAACGTACAGACTAATACATTACATAATATATAAATATATACATCACATGTATATACTATATAATTTCAATGAATATTTTAATGCAACATATTTGAGTATGTGTAAAATTGTATTTATATTTAAATGTGTCCGGTACGTCACTAAAATTATTTTCCACTAAATAAACATACAAAATAAAGTATAAAAATATGATGTTAAATATGTGTAGAGGAGATAAAATCATACTAAAAGATGTCAGCAGCATAATTATGATAATTTTACGTACTAACGCGATGCGCCTGTTATTACCTATGTCCTCGTCGCGTGATTCCGACTTGGCTCCGCTTGTTTTGTGAATTCAGGCCATTCAAATTTTTGATTCTTTTAAAATTATTTAAAGGCATTCTTATTTTTGCACATTGAGGAATTCATTTATTATAAATATCAATATTACTATGGAATCATTGTAAATCGTTAACATTTCTAAGAGACAAATATTTATTTATTAATTTCTACATAAGCATTATTGGGATTATATGATCCTAGTTTTGTTTCATATCCCCAAAAAATCAATTGAGTTTTGACCAAGTTTACATTTTGAAAATTTTAATTTAATATTTTTTTTGCTTCACAAATTTTACAAACACCTTTTCTAAATATTTAGCATGTTCTTCCACTGAGTCTAAGAATGCAATAATTTAATGCATCAGAGTAATTTAATGTAAGTTTTATTTGCAATTTATTTAGAATCTGTCTAATAGCTGTTTGGAATGCAGCCGGAGAGTTTTTATATCGAGAAGAGAAAATGCTTGCATATGTTATTTTTTCTTAACTTCATCAGTTCGTGAGATTGATTCTGCTTTTAATTTTCTGATAGAAATGAGCTTTTTACAATCACCAAACAATCGTTAGAGAGCATTATTCTCTTCTTTAAAAGCCAAAGCTATCGGTTTAGATTTATTTTCGGTATTTTTACAAATGATTCCTCTGATAAGTCTTTGACCAGTAGAGGTGCAGGAATCTAACTCACACTTTCACCTTTCCGGTGCTCAGGCGGAAAACAAATTTCCCACTGGCTAAATAGCATCAAACTTCACTAGTGAATTAATGGCAATAAGGAAGCCCTCTCTTTTTACATGTGTTCGCTTCCTAGATGATGCAACAGAAAGTCTCGTAATTTTCTCAGACTCAAAATCCGCTTTTGAGGCCATTTGCAATGGAGATACCAATCTGACACAAGGCATTACATTCTCCTCTCACAGGCAGATTAATAAACTAAGTATACTTCAGTGGATTCCTGCCCACGCGTGCATTGGAGGTAATGAATGTATGGACGTCCTCGCTAAGGAGGATCGGGATTTGGATCAGCCTTCCAATGTCACCTCGGAGGATGCAAACGCGATGGCCAAGTGCAAAATTTCTATATAATCAGCGTTTCATAAAACCAATTATCCCAGAACTCAATTGCCCTAGAAATTTGTCACCAACAGTAGAAGATTCCGCATTGGTCATTTCAAAAGAATGAAAATATCTCCAGATAATTCCCGACCTTACCCCATCTGCAGAAATTGTCCGCAAACCCAACTAACACCAGGCCATATTTTTGACTGCAAGGTCATTCTTGCATCTCTTTTTAAACTTGATGCATCACCACAGGACATTCTTTACAGTCCTCAAGCTCCAGACCCGGCCTCGCTGGTCATTGAGGCTTTAGAACCAATATAGAAATGCATTAAATTCGTAGACAAGACAAGAAGAAGAAATATGTGAGGTGTTTTAATTATATTCCTGCTTTTAAAACAATGAATCTTATTGTTTGTTTTATCCCTTCATCCTATTTAGGTAAGGCTTTGTAAGGATAGCTAAAAACAGGTTGTAACGGGTTCTATTCGGGTTTCTACTGATCCTTTTGGGTAAATGCTCTTTTTAGCTGTTATTTTAATTGAAATCTGCTTTCCGTAGAAATGACTTTATTTTATGTAGAGATACAAGCTTCTATTTAAGTGCTAGTCGTGGAGAAGGCAGGATGATGGTTGAAAATTGAGTATAAGAAGAAAGCATAGTGTTAGCTACCGGTGGTCGCACTTAGTATTGTTAATCCAAGAAGAAAAGATTAAGCAAAAGTTGAAGCAAGAACGCTCAGGAGATTAGATAAGTGCACACACTTCAATGAAAATTAAATTAATAAGTTTGATTGCTTCCCGGGTTTTGTTATTAGAGTACACATTCTCATTTAAGCTTATGAAGTCTAACAATTAAAAAAAGGAAATGAAATGTTTAAATTGAGAAATGCCTGATTCTTGCTCGAACCCTTTCACACCCGTGGTCGAAAGACCACGACAAGGTAATTATGAGTATTATTTTAGGGAAGTACATTTTATTACACGCACATATCAAATTTGTTTTAAATAAAAACATCTTTATTGTTGTCAATATATATATTATAATTATATTAATATCGTCAAAAACATTTTCTTAGAACTTATTTCTACATTTAAAAAATAACTAATTTCTGCATTAATAATTATACTCATTGTTTTAATAATAGATAATTATATTCATAGTTACTACTCATAATTTTACTGGATAAAAATCTAGGAGTTGTATATTTACTGTAATAAATTTAAAACTTTTATTTATTTCTCCCATTTTTATCTTTTGATGATTTTTTTCTATTTTAAAGTATCTATTTCACCGAGACCTCTATTCTTAGTTAATGAGGGAAACTATCGATTTGAAGTAATCCATATGCTACAGTAGCCCCCTCCCCCGTATCTTTGATGTATGTTACAGTCGACTCTCTATAATTCAAAGTTGGAGAGACCAACGAAAAATTTCGAATTATCAAAAGGTAGGGAAAAACTCCTAAAATACACGAAGAGAATTTTTTTTTTCGAACACATTTAAATTTGTAACTATGTAATAAAACAACAATTGGGTTCATATGTATAAAATTATTTTAAAATATTTTTAAAAGTACATATTATATAGTATAAATATTATACAGAAGTCAAAAGTCCTGTATTAAACGAATATATTTATACATTAAAAACAATTACAAAAGAATACATACTATACATAATTAATCTTTTTTTGACGAAAAATCTCTTAACTTTAAGAATCTGTTTAATCCGTTATCCGTTCCCTCAGACACTGTCCCAAACATCATTGGTTCTTCAAGGCAGGGTCCAGTTCGGCCCATACCCTATTTGGTATCACATGTCACACAGATGAATCGTAAATTCTCATGTCACTCCGATGAGCAAAATACACAATCATACCCATCTCTTCTTCACAATAGCAGACCATTCTTTCTGAACACATGTGTAGCAAAAGTTCACGTGTTAAACGAAACATATGGATGACTGACAACAAGTGCGGCTGGTCTATTGTCCACTTGAAGAAGGAAAGCAATAAAAGTGTCTTTTTGTTTGAGGAACCGGGAAACACAAAGAGGGATAGCATGCAGATGGTCATAAAAGTTGCTACGTTACAGAGGAGACACGCAGATATAGTACAACACAAAGCCTGTAAGCTCCAATCTGTTTGCTACAGGACTCTACATGATAGTGAGTGTTCGAATTGTCGAGAAATATATAAGATAATTTCAAATTATCGAGTGTTGTAGTCTGGCCAGCCGAAGATTTTACATTGAAATATTGAGTGCACCAAAACGTATTGTTTATTTCGAAATATCAAGAGTTTTTCCAGGGGCTGAACATATACTTCGAATTAGCGAGAGGTTCGTATTTTCGAAGGTTTGCATTAGTGAGAGTCGATTGTAATTATATTCTAAATGGTATCCAAGAGAACTGTTACTTATTTAATGTTCACTCTTGAATTAATAAGCTTTAGTTCTAATCTTAGTTATTGTTGGTAGACAAAATTATTTTTTTTTCGTGTAGAGTTTTAACCCTTTATCTATCGCATTAGGATGTACTGCAGTTGTTGTTTTTTTTTTCGACTGATATTTTTTTTCAGTCACTGCATTGAAAATTAAGGGCTATACAAAAATAAAATACTCCACTTTGAGAAATTTAATCCATTAGAGCTAATTAATTAAATTAGATCTTTCAAGCAATATCAGTACACGGAGGGCTAAAATTTTCTCATGATAAGAAAAGTCCGTATGAATTTTTTAACGCAGTTTTAACTCATAAAAATGCTAAATAACCAAAAAACGCTAACATTTTACAGCACAAAAAAAAATTATTTTTGAAAATTATAAAATTTTTAAAAGCTACTTTCCTTTATTACGTATAATAACAGGTTTTATACATTTACTTAAATCTGATGATATTCACACACACACAAACAGTTTTTCTTTTCTTTAAGAGACAAAAATACATTACATGTTGTGCATTTTGAGTGAGGTTTCAATTGAATGTTTTTTAAAGCACTATATTTTGGGGTAGGAAATGTTGTATTTTCTGAACATGAACTCCTGCTCCCTGAGTCTTGTTCAGTCTCTTTATCGTCTTCTTCAGAATCTGAGAAAAATTCCAGTAGATTATTTGTAGGGACTTCTTCATCTGAAGAATAATCTGACAATGCATCACTGCTTTCAGATGGTAGGTTCTGCAATAAATCCAAAGCCTCTTGAAAACTCAGATTCTTTTTTCCTGACATTTTTTTCTTTTATTTTATTGAGAACATTTATAACCCAGTTCACCTCAAAGTATCACACGGGGGCTTTTCCAGACATTCTAAAAAGAAAGGTTGAAATTATAATACCTTGAAAACCTCCTATTATTGTTAAATCTCAGTCACTCATAATTTTTAAATGAAGAATAGAGATATTTCATTTAATTGTATGGCATTAAAAAGGAATCTCAGATACATTTTTTGAAAACATCAAAAAAAAACAAGAAAGCAAAATAAATACGTTAAACTAAAAAGAAATGCCAAAAAATTATAATTCTATTACACTTTGGTAATGATGCTACAACACAACGAAAAACTATTATAAACTATGTAGACGAAAAGTAAGGACGAAGTTCTTGCTCTAACATCCAGCGTATTGTCGGTACTTATACTAAGTACTCCAAAGTTATTCAACTGTAAAATTAATTATATACATTGTTCACTTAAAATAGTCAAATCGATTTCTAAGGTCTTAACTAACATATAAAAAATATGACACTTAACTTTTGACATTAACTACTTTTTCGGAACAAAAAGTACTATCTTCGCAACCTGATCAAAATTGCAGCTGAAAGGGTGACATCAGTTTTAAAACTGTCCACCTTCCCCGCTAAAATATTCATCACAAAATCCGTGCTGCCATGTATCCTGGAAGAGTGGAATTAAGAAAGTGTGTTCCATCCATGTACCGTCAGAATATTCGTATAAATGGTCATTCTATGTAATTTTCACCACTTGCTCTGGCAAAAAATTCACTGATGCGTATACCAGAACGGTCTTTTCTGTTTCTGTAACAATAGCATGTTGACGTGCATACCACGTCCTGGGCGATTCTGTGACTAAAGCATTATGACGTGCGTGGTACGTCTTTCCGGCGCAAGTGGTTAAAGTGAGTGGTACTTATAGTGAGTGAGTAAATAAGTATTAGCGTCGCACTGTTCAGCTATACGAAGGGTTTTGGCGACGGACAATGTAATTTTTAACCATGATCAAGTGATGAGGACGACACCTAAGCTGGCACCCCCTTTCCTAACTATCACACCAACGGGAGAACGTTTGAGCTCTCTGCAGATTTAACGTGCATCGCTGTCCCATACGGCGCATCTTTAGTGGTGCTTGGCTCGAACTAGTGACAAGCCAGCCACGATCCGATACCTTGACCACTAGGCTACCGTGGCTCCGAGTGGTACTTATAAGTACAATTGGTAGATAAAGGGTTAATGAATCGATTATGTTTCAATCAATTTTCGAGTTATAACTACATTCAACAGCAACAAGAAAACATATATCCAGCTTTTATCTAGTAAATAAATAACCCTTTTTCAATGGGGGGTTTTTTAAGGGGGGATCTTGAATATTAATTCTTTGTTTTACTAAACCATTGTTTTAATTTTGAGTCGAACCATTATTTATATATGTTCGTAAAAATATTACATTAGGCATTGATTTTTAACTATTTAATTATTTATAAAAAATATATTTAAATTTCATTAAACTCTTCCAGTTAATTTTTTTCATTTGCCTACATCAAATTTATTTTCAGATATGGACACAGTCCTATAGATACTCAATGTAATATATTTTTAAGCGAATAAGTTTCAAAATTATGAAATTTTCTTTGTTCCTATGCACTTTATTTAATGAAATACGTGTTTTTGTCCTTTCATTGAAATACAATCTATTTAATAAATTGTATTGGGGGGGGGGGAGAATTCCATTCCTTAACATTTTCAAAAAAAAATAAGTAAACAACATCAATGTAAAATCAATTTTACAATATGTTGTATTGCTGAGAGAAAGAAAAGCTATATTTAACCATAAAAGGGTCCGCTTTAAATATTTTCATTCACTTGAGCTCATTCTTTTACTCAAAAAAACTATTTCTATCCTTTCCAAGAACAGCTACAAAAAAAAATAATGATAACAACATAAACGCACGAAATGTTTTCTATTCCATATTGCAATTCAAGGCATCGCAAATCGAATATCCCACTGTCAAAAAATGCAACCTTTGTTTTTTCCCTCTTCCGTTTTTTTTAAAAGAGAGATTCCTCTTTTTTTTTTTTTTTCTTTTTTTTTATCTCCTACAATTCTATTTGTTTGGATCGTAGCAAAAAATTGAGAAAGTTATGAATGAGTGTTTCAATCGGCTACATGTGCATGTTATCCATGAACTGGGGTAAAGAGAACTCACAAACCAGTGTTACAAACAAGTCACAAGCAATTGCCATCGCAATAAATCATAACAAGTCCTTACCACTTCGAAAATTAATCGAAGAAAAAGAGAAATGATGAATTCGAGGTGGAGTTCTCCCCTTTTTATTTATATGCGTTGCTTTCAAAGACCAACATCGACACAATCTGTCATTCTCCTAGAATAGATGAAGCACTTTTTTTTTTTTTTTTCCTTTTTGGAAAGAAGGAGTTCATCTTTGTAGCTTATTGAGAAATTCAGTTTAGCAAAAGTAGTATTATTTGCCCGTCACAAGCATGTATTACATTTTGTTGACATAAAGAATGAGATATTTCCTTTTTCCGTTAAAAAGTTTTTGTCACCTCTTCAGAATTGAATTTCTTATTACGATAATTCTTAAGCTTTCGCATATCTTTCTTTTCATTCGCTTGAAAAAGGGGGACGTTAAAAGATTGTTTATATAAAAATACAAAGGCAATAGCAAATAAGCTTACTTGAGTCAATAAAATTATATAATGAAAAATACTGAGAAACGTGACTTTATTTTCAAGTAGTTGAATAATGGATAATTTAAAAAGAACGCATTTGTTATTCAAGTTTAATTACCACTGTAAAACTGACCACAATTGCAAGTTTAAATTATTAATTAAGAAATTATTTACATTATTTGAAACTTAAGAAATGCTAACTGTTTTTGCAGTAATTGAAGTATAGTTATTGCTGTCATATGAAAAAAAAATTCAGATAACCTTTCATTTCTAACTTCTTGCTAAAATATGTGTTCTGCATTCTTCAGTATAAGAAATTTGAAATGAACCAGATAATGAATGTTATCCTGGGCAAAATTTTAATGTATAGTTATATTTGTGATAAGATGGCATTTTCAAAAGAAGAGATTATTCCACTAATAAAAAATTGCTAATATTTTCTTTTTGTGTCTCAATGATCTCGAAGAGTTCTTAAGAAATAAACGTTAAAAAAATAAGTAATTTATTAGCCAATATCTACACTGTTTCACTTTCTTTTAAAAATCACTTGAATAAATGTTCAAATATATATAAATGCCATGGTCCTGTGGTTGCAACGGAGGAAAAATGACAGAAATGAAGAAAACGCAATAAAAATTTAATGCAAAAATTAATTATAATTTTTAAAAAACTGACAAAACATGCTTTTATAGTTAATCAAACTGAAAAGTAAAAAATAATTCTTAATATAAGAATAAAATGATTAACGAGAAAATTAATATCATTGTGGTAAAAGCGTGTGGTGCTTAGTACTGCATTTTTACACTAACTCTGCCTTTCGGGTGAGTGAGTGAATGAATATTAACGTCACACTGTTTCAGCTACACGAGGGCTTTTGGCGACAGACCTCGTAATTTTGAACCACCATGGTCAAGTAACGAGGACAATACCTGAGCTGGCACCCCCCCCCCTCTCCTAACTACCACTCCACACCAACGAGTCTGAGTTTCGGAATAGAACTTGTAAGAAATTATAACAATCTCGATGTCAATTGTTATAATTTCTTACTAGTACTAAGCACCCCACGCTTTTACCACAATGTTATTAATTTTCTCGTTAATCATTTTATTCTTATATTACGAATTATTTTTTACTTTTCAGTTCAATTAACTATAAAAGTGTGTTTTTTCAGTTTTTTTTTTTTTTTTTTAACCATAATTTAGTTTTCATTTCTTAGTTCGATCGATTAATATAAGAAATTTTTTTTTAGTTTTCTTAGACTATCATTTATTTTGTTTGTTGTATTTATATTAACCATGAGCGTTTTCGCTTTAAGGTTGTAACTTAATCTTTTAGTCACCAAATATAGAAATAGGATCTAGAATTAGTCACCAAATCTGAAAATCAGAAATCGTTAATCCTGATGATCCTGATCAAGACAATGGAACAAAATTATTAAATTATTATATTGTTATCTGTCTTTGACAAGTGTGCAAAATTTCGAATTAATCTGACATTTTAAAGTGGGTAAAAATCGAGTTCAAAGATTCCGTTACATACAGGTGAAGCTAATAAAATCGTGTTAATAACGGAAGTTTTCAGTAGGAAAAAATCAACCATTACAGTTACAGTTACAGGTTTTGTGAGATATGGAGCAACAAAAAAAATCAACCGTACTATAATTACTCGTATTTATAGTTTTTCGTTTTCGATAACAGTCTGCAATATTTAAATAAAATAATGATGTGCATGATGTGAGCTAGTACGCCCATGAAATAATCAAAATTATACGAAACAGTACTAAACCTGTTTGTGTGCAGAGAGAGAGAGAAACTCACTGTCTTTATTCAATAAAGTCTGGAAAATAACAAGAAATATGAACTATGAAAAAGTCCGGTTTCATTAGTATTGTTGTTCTTTGAAATAAGAATCATTATTTTTTACGAATTTATCAGACAGTTTTATGGCATTAAAGTACATAATTGAAAATTACAGTTCTATTTACTGTGTGTGTGAATCTATTCTCTAAATCACATAAAGAACATCTAGTCAGTATTCTCTGTTTAATTTGATTTTAATTTACCAAACACTCCGAAGCAACAGGAGGGCTATTGGCGACGGACATCGTAATTTCGAACCACGATCAAGTGACGAGGACCAAACCTGAGTTGTCATCCACCCCACCTTGTTCAAACTTCAACACCATGTTAATGGGAAGATTTTGTACCTCGTCAAGTTTAAAGTGCATCAGCCCCTGTATATGGGGAGTCAGTGAATATTAACGTCGCACTGTTCAGCTACACGAGGGCTTTTGGTGACGGACCTTGTAATTTTGAACTATGGTCAAGTGACGAATATGACACCTGAGATGGCACCCCTTCTCCTAACTACCACACCACACCAACTGGAGGAATTTTGAGCTCTCGGCAGATTTTCTCCCCTACAAGGCGGGTTTTCAGTGGTGCTGGACTCGAACTCATGACAAACCAGCCACCAGTCCGTTACCTTGACCACTAGGCTACCGTAGCCACGTATATGGTGATCCTTCAGTGGCTCTAGGTTTCGCCCTCACGACCGATAGCGCACGTAACAATAACCACAGGGCTACCCCAAGGCTCTTCAGAATCATCTAAAACGGGGATAACCAACCCAAATGACCTTGCGGGCCACTTCGGAAAAACATTATAGTTCCCGAGACGCATATAAATACATATATATATTAGATTTAGATTCAATACAAACATTTATTGGAGTGAAAATTTAAAACAAAATGAAAAAAAAAGTATTAATATTGTTTTTATTATTTTTTTATGTATACAAACATAGATAATATTTTTATTTATTATTTTTGAATAATAAGGCAATGATCAAATAATGTTTAATTTATTTACTTAGTGAGATATTTGTTTCTCATCTCTTTCACTTAGGTCTTGCAAGTCGATCTCTATGCAACTAAAAAACAAAAGCAGCTTGATAAAATAGAAGCTTAACTTAACTCAAAGGCGCATGAGGGTCAAGGCCTTCTGTGCCCGTCTCAGTACTTGTGACCTTGGGCCCTGAGGTGCATGAGCAGATGTTACGGTCAGGTAGTCAGTCTGACGTGAAACCCCCAGAGTTAAGATCCCAAGCAAGCTCGGTACTCATTTATCGACCCACTGAAGGGATAAAAGGTTGAGTCGACCTTGCCCAGCCCGGGGTTTGAGCCTCAGACCTGTGGGGTGGAAGCGCGATACACTACTACTTTGCCACTGGGCTTCAAAATAGAAGCAGTCGTGGGATTTATTTGTTACAAAACACTACACTAAAAACAAAAATATTGCACTGAGTAATCGTATTTTGTAAAGTTGTAATGAATCCCGTGGACTGCAAAATTATTCAAGGCCTGCCGCGGGTTGACCACCCTACTATAAAAATATGTAAAAAAAGGCTTGTATATACATAAAAATTATAGTTTAAGAAAACTAAAAAACACCCTTTTATAGTTAATCGAACTGAGTTGTTACTTGATCTTTTAGTCGCCAAATCTGGAAATGGGATCTGAAATTAGTCGCCAGATGTGGGATGGGATTTGAAAATGGGAAATCGTTAATACTAATAATCCTGATCAGGCAATAGAACAAAATTATTAAATTATTGTATTGTCATCGGTCCTGGACAAGTGAGCAAAATTTCAAAATAATCTGACTTTTTAAAGTGGGTAAAAATTGAGTTCAAAGATTCCATTACATACAAGTGAAGCTTATAAAAGGGAGTTAAAAACAAAAACCATAAAAATTTCAGTCCGAAACAAATTACTTTACACATTTCTGAGAACGAAAAGATACAAAACTAAATATTCTTGTCTTCCAAAATAATTATTTCGAAATGAATGTACAGTTTATTCATTATTTGACAATTTTTGTGACGATCATTGTGAATTTATCTCTTTCATGATACTTTCTTAATTGCTCGTAAACTGGCATACTTAGCAATGTATTACTTGAATATTTTCAGACCTTACGAAACAAAGTAGAATATTGTATACCCCTTAATTGTAACTTTTCCTAGTAAAAAAAGTAACACATTTAAAAATAAAAGCTTGCCATATACTAAATCAACAGATAGAGATAAAAAATAGCCTAGATATAATCCTTTTTACAGTACTCTTTTGGGAAAACTAACAAAAGTAGATCACACACATTTTAATTTAATCTCGGACAAACTTTCTTATCTTTGTAACCTAGACCGTAGATTGGAGAGAAAATAGATTAGTTAGATTAATTTGAGGTTACTTTATGCAGCCAATAGGATTGTAGAAAAATTTTACTGAGAGAAAACAGATGGTTTTGTAAGCTAAGATAATGTTTACTCAGAGATATCATATTATAATGCACTTAAAATGGTATAAAGTAAAAAGAACTCTTGTGCTTTCCAAAGTTAATTTTTTTCTGATTGGGACCCATAATTAAAAGGATTTATCATGTTCCGTGTTAAGGTATCCGACTAACCTAAAATTCTGAATTTTGCCAAAAATTGACAAACTTTTTATGATTTTATTTTATATAGGTCATCTTATTAGCTTTATAAAAATATCAATTTTATTATTTTCCTTTCACTAGCACAAAAACTACAATTGTTTTAGTACAAGCAGATGCCATTCCTTTAAGCAAGATGTCATACTTTAAAACGCGCTTTACTCGAAATGTATTTTTAAAAAAAAATGCTCAAATGGGGATAGCGATTGCTAAAAAGTTTTGAAAATAATTAACTGAAATTTTTTGTGCATGTTTTGTATAATAGCAGAAGTGTTTTAACCTTCAGATTTATTAATCGCTGTTTAATTACAAAATTTACAGTCCCTTATATGAATATAACCTCTGTTATTTTAAGAAATTTCATATAAAAACAAAGATAAATTTCTGAGGTTTTTGTAAAAATTAAAATATCTCTTATCCTGAAGATTATTTCAAAAATGAATAACGTAAAAATACACCAGAATTGAAAAATTGAAAATTTGTTCATAAACTTTTGGTACTAAAAGAGCCACGTTTATGTAATTTTCTGTAAATCTTTACCAATTTTTTTCCATTTTAGTAATAATAATTTCTTTTTTTGTTCTTAATTTTAACATATTTTTCTTAAAATGTACTAAACAAATCTAAAAACAATAAAAAAAAGTGGATACGCTGGTTTTCTGAATAAGATTCCTTGAAAGGCCCTCATTACTTTAAAAAGTTCTACATGATTCAAAGGTTCTTGTAAACATGATTGTCACATCAAAGAACTCGTGTAGATTTATCTTATTTACCAAGCTAACCTAAAAATATCGTGTGTGTGCGTTTTTTAGGTCTTTAAAATATTCAGGAGTTACGAAATATTTTTGTGCGTTTTTTATGCTTTATTTTTTCAAATTATGGTTTTAAAAATTAAAAAACATGCTTTATAGAGAATCGAACTAAGAAGTAATAAAATAATTCTTAATATAAGAATAGAATGATTAACTATAAAATTGATGTCATCGGGGTAAGATCGTGGATGCTCTATATCAATTGTTATAATTTCTTACTTCTAATCTAAAATGCTGAGTTAGTGTAAAAATGTAGTACAAAGCACCCCACTCTTTTTTCACAATGACTAATTTTTTTGTTAATCATTTTATTCTTATATTAAGATAAATGTTTTTTTTACTTTTTAGTTCGATTCACTTTAAAAACGTGTTTTTTAGTTTGTTTTTTTTAACTATAATTTATTTTTCATTTTTTTTCATCTACAATAAAAGCGTGTTTTTTTAGTTTTTTAAACTATCATTTATTCATTGTTGAATTTATCCTTGAGTTTGATATTTAGTGCCGGAATTACGTGTCTGTTGGAATTAGTCTTGCTCTTCAATGGATGTTAATTAATGGTTCTGAAGGGTATTTATTCTCTCCGTTTACGAGGCCTCGGATGAGTTCCGTATCATTATATTTCAAAGATTCCGTCTCTATAGATACAGATCAAGCTAATAAAAGTGTGTTAAGAATAAATATTAAGTGTCAATCGTATAATCACCTTTTAAACGCATTGCTATAATGCTAATTCGTATCACCACTTCTAAGCGTATTTCTTTATAAAAATTAAAAATATTTAGCAGTTAGAACATGAACTATTTTTTTTTCACATGCACGAGTCTTTTTTTATTTCCATTTTCAGAAAAACCAGATAATTGTTTATATTATGTTCAGAAATTGCTGACGCACCCACCCTCCCCTTTCTCACATAAGGAACACTTTTTTTGTTTTATTTCTACACGCGTGTTCACTTGTAGGGTTGCACCTTAATCTTTTAGTAGCTAAATCTGTAATTAGTCGCCAAATCTGGAAATTGTTGTTCCTGATGATTCTGATCAGGACAATGAAACAAAATTATGAAATTATTGCATTGTCATCGGTCCTGGAAAAATGATCAAAATTTTGAATTAATCTGACCTCATAAAGTGGGTAAAAATTGAGATCAAAGATTCCGTTACATACAGGTGAAACTTATAAAAGCGTGTTAAAAATAGGAAAGATTGAGCTGGATTTTCTAACATTTTAATAACTAAAACATATGTAAAACTCTAATTTTCTTTAAAAGTATCGATGTGTGGAATTAAAATTTTAAATTGTGAGTTTTTTTAAAAAAACACATTACTAACGATACAAAAGAAATTAAAAACATTGATTACCTTTTTCTTACCATTTAGATTTTTTACAAATAGCTAATATTTTTTTATTTGTAATTTAAAATAATATATCAAGTGAATAAATCAATCTCACTTTCATAAATAACTATTCAATTTCCTTCTCACTATACGTAGCACTAATTTTGATCTTTAGATTCAAATTTCAATTAAATAATCAGATACGTTCTACTTAAAAATATTTTAGTTAATGTATAAGTTCAAATGCTCAATAATATTAAATAAATACATAAAATTTGTGAAAACTCGAAAATTTAACTGCTTTAAAATATTAAAATTTGTTCAGATTCACATTTCCAAGTTTAAATCTAACTATACACTTTTAAGTTACAAAATATTTTCGCGAACTTTTAGGTTACAAATTCGCAATTTTAGGTTTCGTATGTCTCTGCACACCACGTAATTCTCTTAAAAGTATTAGGGCATCTTCTTTGTTTTTATTTTCAATTCATAGAAAAAACTAGCATAGGGTAAAGCTTTGATAGATTTCACAAAATGCAATAAGCAATATATGCTTGTCGTCACTGCTTTATATATTCAATGGAAATAAAATTAATGCACAAGAGTTATCTGAGTAGCATGTTACGTGAATTCTTTATAAATCTGCCACAGTTCAGTGTGTGTATTCATTTATGTAATCTATAAAGATATCAAAAATAATAACCTTAAAATTTGCTGTCTATAAGACATTGAGAGAAGGACAATGAGCTTTTGCATCTACATGGCTTCATTGCTATGAAGCTGTCTCCAATATTTTAAAAATGAAAATTTAGCTGGAATGGCGAATAGTTGGAATTGTAAAAACTTCATGACTAGTATGCTATTTTATATTTATGAATAGCATGAAAATATATTATAACTTCAATTTGTGATGTTTCTGAATCAACTTTAAACTGAAACATCGCTTGAATTAATGTTGCGTTTTCTTCGGCCATTTGGAATTTCAATCGTAAAATCTATGATACACTAATTAAAATCATTGCAAATTTACTGGGTTTCTCTAATACTATTCACATCATGACATTCCTTAGTAATTTGGATTAGAGTAAGGAATTCTAGAAATGATACGATCAACTTCATTATTTTGAATAAATAATACTCGTAGAAATTATGTTATTTCAACTTAAAAAAGTTGTTTTGAGAGCTTGGTACTACATTTTGAGCCATGTTTCAATTCATCAGTCAATACATTTATTTCATATCATTTATTTTTTGTATGTGATGGTTAAAAGAGACTTTTCCAAAAGAATATCGTATTGCATAAAAACAGGGACATGAAATATTGACTATTTCAGTGATATATCATCCCCATTTGTCTTAGTGATTGATATTAAATGCTTTAAGAAAAAGTAATAGAAAATTTACAGGTATTGAAAAAAAATCTTATTTTTAGATAAAGAAAAATTCGACGTTTGAGTATTAGGAAATTTCGGAACAAAAATAAAAATAAAAATGAGTAAAGAGTTTTTCGTGTTTAACCCTGCACACATAGCTTGAAAGAGAATAGCCCAAACACAACATATTTTGAAACGAAGAAATGTGATAATAATAATAATAAACAAATTCGTGTGGTTATAATATATTATTTTATCTCTCTCATTCCCCGCATCCTTAAAATTTAGAAAAATTTTGTAAGTGATCTTTTTTTTTCTTAAACTTGTAAAAAACTAAAGAAAGTTGTCGCCTAAGTACAGGAAATAAAATATTAACATATTTTATAAACGAAAAAAATGTATTGTTTCAAACAGAAAGGATACATGTGATGCGCTCTACATGCTTATGAAGTCAGATTGTGTTTTAAATACTAAGTTCTTTTCCTGTTTGAATAATGCCTCGAGTATTGATTCCACTCTCAAACAATAGACGAAGACAGTCTTAAATAAGGTGCCAAATCGTAATTTTCAACTTCTTTAGAAGAAAAAAAATTTTAAAAATACTATAAATAGACACTAAAAGGAAGTGTAATGGTCTTTTTCACCATACATATGACTTCATTTAGCAAACAAAGAGACACAAAGAAAGGACGAAGAATTGATGCAAAAAGTCTTACTTGTGTACCAGAATCACTTGCAACTCCAAGATCTCCCAAGAAAAGATCTGATGAAATGGTAATCGCTTCCTTTGTGCACCAATTAAACAGAAAATCCAATTCGTAGTTAAAGTTCAAACCGAGCAATTTTCGTGGTGCGAAGGATTCCTAGAAGAGAGATAAATGCATTTTTTTTATCTTCCATTTGCATTCCTCACGAACTCGATGGAATTCAGATGTAGTGATGGTCGTGGGCTTCATCGAATATCTTTCCCTTGAATAAGATCTTAACTTGCTGAGACTGATGTGACAATTTCATTTGTAAATATTAATGGTTGGTCTTTGGTATAACAAAAAAATGTAAACTCTATCCCTGTATTTTTTTTCTATGAACTCAGCATGAATTGAAAACTCATGTGCATGTGTTTTCTAGTACTTATAAGCAATTACCCAAGTGAATCCTGTCATACTATAATCTAGGAAGAGTAATGATCTGAGCAGAAGTGCACGCAGGAATTTTTCGGGGAGGGGGTCCACAGAATCGAAAGTCCACTATTCTTGTATCATTCTCCAATACGCCACCCACACCCAACATATTCTTTTGATTTTGTCAATTTTCGGGAACAAAAAACAGTACAAATTAATTATTGAATGAATAATTAGCATTGATTAATAAAATTAATTATTAATAACAAATGCTTAATTAAATTTTACATACTATATACATAGGATGGTAATCAATCGAGAAAAAAATCAAGGGCTTTGGGGGTTGTCCGGACCGTAGGGCCAAGAGTTTGCTAGTTATAGTGTGACAAAATGAGTGCCGCTATTGAAAATCCCGCGAAATGTGAGGTGCGAGAAGTGATAAGATTCCTTTGGGCCAAAAAAATTGTCAGCAGCGGATATCCATTATGAAATGTATACCGTATACAGGCCAAACATTATGAGTGAAGGTGTAGTGCGTCAATGGATACGCTTTTCCAAGGACGGAAAAACAAACATCCATGAGGAATCACTAAGTGGAACGCTGTAGTGAGTGCTGATCTTATCCGATTACCATCTAATCACTGCAATGACGAAATGGTTTGGGGGACAGCATTTCGCTGATGAAGATTAACTTAATTAAAAAGGCAGGACACATTGGCTTAAGCCACAGGCGGCCGCTTTTTATACAAAAGGAATTGGTAAATTTGTAAAACGGTACGACAAGTGCTTGAATAATGGGGAAGACTACGTTGAAAAATAGAGGAGAGTTATATCTTTGAAAAGTAAATAATTTTTTTCCCTTCTGCGTAGTTTGTTTTTTACAGTGATTCGGAGGTTACTTTCCAAAAAATGTCGTCGTACATACGATTTCAAGAAAAAAATCCAAAATGCATTAAAATTAAGAATTTTTCAATAGCAATTAAATTTTCCTTTTATATGTGCATATAGATATAGATATAGATAAATAGATAAAACTACTTAAACATATTCCTAGAGAAAAAAAGTCTTCTAATTGTGTTTAAGGCTACACAGCACCATTTTTCAAAAAAAAATTTTGGAGGCAGTAACAATAAAAATAACTTATGTTTTATATTCAGATTATATTATTAAGCTGATTCTGAAAGTAAAAAGTCTGTTTAACCAGCTATTATTTTACAATTTTAAAAAAATAAAGAATGTTTGAAATTTTTTCAAACTCTTACAAAATGCTCAATTTTTTAAAAAATTTAATAATTTCAAGTGATATTTCTTAGAAAAACGTTAGTATGGATTTGAAAATCTATTCCCTTGCTAATTTTTAATAATTATTTTTCTTGCTAAACGTGGGAAAAACCCGAAAACTTTTTAAATATTTATTTTAGCTTTGTTTGAAAAAATAGCTAGAAATCTCAGACCAAAATCTATACTAACTTTTATAAAACATACGTTTGGGAGTATATACAAAAAATTTCAAGACTCTATCTTGAACAGAAACAAAAATCTTTAAGGGTTAAAATACACTTATACTTCAAAATTAAAAGTCTGAGAGAAAAACGCATTTAAAGTTTGTAAAGGCATAAAACAAAAACTTATAATACCCGTGTACAGCTCTAATTTTTTAATATGCTATTTTTCATTGCATGTTCACCATTAAAACACTACTTTAACTAAATATGACTGAAAACATTTTCTTATAATTCAAATTTTTTTTTTTTTTTTTTTTTTTTTTTTTTTGCATAATATTGATAGCATTTGTTACAACTACAGATTATTCAGCTTAATCTTAATCTAATATTTTCACAAAAGCTTTCAAACACAAAACATTTATATACAAAATAATAATGATACTGAGCTAAAAATTGCCTGGTTTGTACAGAAAATTTAATTTTTTTTTTTTTTTTTAAATTGGGGCACAATTTAGCAAGTTTGAGTTTTGGTTGCGCAACTTTTAAATTTTTAAATATAGTATTAAAATAGCTATAATGTAGTTTGATACATCATGGAAATATTCAGTTTTATCTGCAATACTTGAATTCTGAATACTTGTATTCGGAAATCTAATTGCAATATCAGCTGAGGGCTGATTTTTAGGTAGGGTAGTATATTCCATCTCTTAGAAATATTATTTCTCATAGCAACCTGAGAAAGTTTTGAACATGGAATTTGCTCAACGGAAAAAAATTAATAATAAAGCTTCTAAGTCATATAAACTATTTTTTAAAACAAAAATTAGCTTTGAAATCAATCTAAATTAAGTTAGTATGTGAACTCAAAAAAACTCAAAACATAATTAGCAGAAATTATTTTAATAAGGAAAATTGAAATAAATATCCATTTCATACTGAAAAAGTTGATTGTGCTCAAAAATAATTTTATTTAATTCAATTTAAGAAGGGAAAAAGGCTTTGAAATGTAACCAAAACCAAACCCTAAGCTCTGAAAACTTCAAATATTTTAAAAACTAATTTGTTATCAGATATGAAATTTGGTGGCAAACTTCCCAATAATATGGTCGTCAAGCAAATGCAAAAAAATTGAGTATTTCTGAAATTTGTAGGGATAATTCTTAAGCATAGTATCACTTAGATCTTACATTTTACTCATAAGATCTTACTTTACTCGCTATCAATTATATCCAATGTTTTTTTCTTTATTGTTATTTCTATTTATTTATGTTTTCGCATCATGAATAATATTTATTTTCACTTCACCTTATGAATGAAAGAATTGAAATTCCTCATACTTATTTGTGAAATTTGTTCGAAAATAGTTACATTACGAATATGTAACAAATATCAGAATCGCATGGTACATATTCGATGTTACTTGAAAAATCAAATTCCTGGAAGTAGAACAAATGCTATGAAAACTTTTTGCCACTTGGTCTATAAATATTTCCCAAAGTTGAAACATTTGATTTTGAATAATTGCGTAGTTTAATTATCTGCATTAAATTGCGATTTATTAAAGAATTTAACACTTTCTAACCAGTAGATGGCAGCACGAAAAGTAAGTATTCAGATTCTCTTTTTGTCTATAAACAAATAAATAGATGGGATCTTGTACTTCGTCGAGAAGCAACATCTAACTTTAATTCTTTAATTATTAACCATTATCAGAAGCAGAATGAAGATGATGGGTTGACATTTGCGAGGTATTCCAAAAGAAAAATTGCACCACTAACTAGCAATGACTCGATGACTTAGCATCATTATTATGATTTTCAACCATGAAATCTCCGTTCCATATTATATGAACATTTCTGTAATTAAAAAAATTCATTTTTAAAAAAATTTCTAAATATTTCAATATATTTTGTAAAGATCTGTATTCTGTTCTTTTAATTACTAAAATTTGGAAAAAATATTGATCTGAATAGGAAAGTTTTTAAATTAAAATTTGGACTTTTTTTATTTTACATGGTTTTAATGATGTTATCATTTTTTACTTTATTTTGAACATATGAAAGCTAATAATATTAAGAATTTTTTGATTGGGTTATGGGAGATATAAAGCAACAAAGGTTCCTAATTTTAAAAGTAAAATTCTTTGTATTTAATTTTTATATTTTGAATAAATTGTTTTCATGTATAATGATTGAATAAATTTATTAAACATCTTCCTATTTCATTGTTAAAAAACTAATTTTAATGGTTAGGAAGCCAGGAGAAATATATCAGAAAAAATTTTATTCATATTAGATTATTGAGTTTGAATTCATTTGATATCCAACAATGAGGCTTTTAAGACACATGCCCAGCTTTCCCAAAATTTCAATTAAATCTTCTTGACATTCATTTATATTTATTTTAAATGTACAACTTTTTTAATACATTATTGTTATGATCATTCCCCAGAGTTTCTATCAATTTACTTTACACCATAATTGAAGTTGCGAGTTTGTTCTGAACCCTTATCGTATTTTGTAATAGAGATATTTCATAACTGAAATCAATAAATGCAGTTCTTTCACATACGCCTCTCACAATAATTATAAATATCTATTTATAACAGCGTTTCTCAAACTGTGAGACACGCTCCCCTAGGGGCCTGTTAACCCTAGGTGTGGGGCGCGAGCATATCCAAAAGTCGAAAACAAAAAATTGTTTTTAAAAATTATTAATTTACTGAAAGGGAGCAAAACAAAATCTATTCTGACATAACAAAAAATACAATACAATTTACATTGATATAATACGCTTGTAAATGTATCGATACTGTACAATGTATTTCATAATTATTTTAACAAAACTAAGTTAAGAACAAGTTTAATAATTTCCAGTGACTCCACGGGCTTGTCATATATAATATTATATACAAAATTTAATACTTATCTTGTTAATTTGTGCATTTTATAATTAAAATCGTATTGTAAATTTACGTCAATTATATTATTATTCAATACACTGTTATTGTATGGAGGAGGGGTGATGAAAATTATGATTGAAAATTGGGTCGCAAATATTGAAAGTTTGAGAAACACTGCTTTATAATAATAAACTGAGTAATTTTTATATTTTATAACAATAACTTTTTAGCATTCAAATAAATCTATCCAGGATTTATCAAGATAAAAATTCCCCATTTCGTTTGTGTCCATGTTGACCAATGTGATTGATTTATCATCAGCCCTGGTTGCATACTCCGTAGATGTGAAGGAGAAATACGGAAACATCAGCCGAATCTTTGATAAAAATGTGTAATCAGGACTATAAGTGAAAACTTAGGGTTGGCTTTAAAGTCGTTACGATATTCACTGGCCAGAAGAAAATAGAAGGAAGCTAAAGCTGGAATATTTAGAAAATAAGAGAAAAAAACAACCAGAAAAAGATATTATTTTTAAAGATATTTTAAAATTTAAGGGGTAGATCCCCTTCCTCTTCCTCTTGCTATAAATGCGTGTGCCTTAAAACTATTTACCTTTTCAGCTCCTCAAAAGATATTTAACAGTTAAAATAATCCTCCCCCCCCCCCCTCTAAATCATAGTCACAGCCATAAATTTACCAAACAGTGATAAAATGTTGGGTATCCCGAGAAAACTGTGGGTGATTGGAACTAAATAATTTTAGAACATCTCTCTAAAAAGTTCATATTCGGATTTAGAAGGTCATTTTACAAAAAAATTAGCAGAAATGGTATCAAGGCTAAAAACTTTTTTTTATATTATGTCATTATTTTGTCTAATGTTCTATTTGTAACGTATGGTATAAAAACATAAAAGCATTCTCTATAAATGTCATTTTAGTACATTTAGCTTCATTTCCAAAACGTAAGGGATCCTAAAAATGTTGAGGCATAGTTCAACGTTATTAGCAAAACTCAATGGCAAGACACATAAATGGGGACGAAAATGAATTCCGCAATCTAAAATCTGTAAAAATATTTTTAAAATTCCAAGATTACCTCCATTTTCCAGAATTTATTTTTGGTAACATCTTGCTGAATGAGATCTCTATCGTGTATGATTTTTAAATGGAATGCATTAATAATACTCTCTTACAGCTATACTTTACTAAAACTTTTTTGATAAATTACTTTCCTCTCTTCTAATATGAAGCTATCCAATAATTTTATCCCCTAAAAATGTAGTTTAAGATATCTGGCAACTCTTGCAACAACTTTTTTTTTTAAAAAAAGTGGAGATATGAGGATTTTTTTTTTTTTGGTTGTTGTTTTTAGATTTGCTTAGAACATTTTAAGAAAAATATGCTAAAATTAAGAAGAGAAAAATAACTTATTATAACTAAAATGGGAAAAAATGGGTAACACTTGACAAAAATAACATAAACGCGGCCCATTCTGTAACAAAAGTTTATAAACAAATTTTCAATTTTTCAATTCTGATGTATTGCTATGTTATTCATTTTTGAAATGACTTTCAAGATAAGAGATTACCTACTCATACTAGAAAGATTAACAAAATAAAGAGTAAAACATTTTTCAGCTGTCAAGAAAGAAGTAAAAGAGTATTTATAAGACCCGGGCAGATCAGTATTATTCAATTTAAAAGGTATATGTAGGACAGTGGTGAAGCGTACACCCCCACATTGCGGGGGGCAAAGATTCTAAGGGGCTCAAAGCCTGATTGATTCCAAGTACTTATATAGTCTTGGGGCCCAAAACATGACTTTGCAGTGGGACTCTAATGTTCTCCGTTACGCCACTGGTGTAGAAAAATAATTTACTTAGACCTGAAATTAACTACACTCATGTCCATAAATTAAGGATAATGAAGTTCAGGCAAAGAAAGAGACAGAAGCAGAACAAATTTGACTTATTTGTAAAGTCTATTTATTAAACAAAAGGTAAAGAGCAAAAAAAATGCTATATGTTTGACATAATTAATAAAAATTGCGATTTTTACTCCCTGGAGCAATTTCGAAAAAGAACCTATTTACAAAAAACAGTATAACATGGTTAGTATGATGGTTAATACGGAGTATATGTCTCCCGGACGATGCAATACAGGCCTTACAACGCCTACGCATGCTGAGTATCAAATGATCAATCTGATCTTGGGGAATATTACACCACTTATCAAGCAATGCCCTCCGAAGTTCCGGTAAACAGGTGGGAGGGTTTGACGGGCTGCAATTCGTCGGCCAAGTATATCCCACACATGCTCTATTGGATTCAAGTCCGGTGAGTATGCTGGCTAATCCATACGGGTGATATCCTCCGATTGAAGGCATTCGTCTACAATGTTTGCACGGTGAGGACGGGCGTTGTCATCCATAAACAGAAATTCAGCACCCATGGCGCCCCGAAACAAACGTACATGTTGTTCCAGAATAACATCCCGATAGGTGTGGCCTGTCATCGTTACACTCTGAACATGCAGGTCAGTTCTTGGAACCAAGAATAATTCCTCCCCAAACGAGCCATCCTGCACCACCGTAACGGTGTCGTTTAATGGTGTTCTCTTGGTGGTAACGGGTACCTGGCGCTCTCCATATGAAAGTCCGGCGAGAATCAGACTGCAAACTAAACCTGGACTCGTCGGAAAACATCACACAAGGTCACTGTTGCGGTGTCCACAATGCATGCTCTCTACTCCAGGTTAATAGCAGGCGACAGTGAGTTGCGGTAAGGGGAACACATCTGACTGGCCTACGAGCATATAGACCAATGTGCCCTAAGCGTCTGTACACGGTCTGCCTTGAAACTGTCGTACCGGTAGCTAAAGAGAGCTGACGAGACAGGTCTGATGCTGTGCTCCGTCTGTTTCTTTTGGCAGTAACTGCCAAATATCGGTCCTCATTCGGCGTTGTAACTCGGGGGGCGACCTGTGCTGTAACATCTACTCACATTACCATCATCTTGGAATTGTTGCCAAAGCCTGGAGATGACACTCTGGGCGATTCCAAGTTCCTAGGCTGGGTTCCAAGCTGAGTACGTCCATATTCCAGTCGTCCGATAATTCTACCACGTAAAAAATCATCCAAATGGTTCCTTTGTGCCATAACTATGCGGTAATTGCACTGAAAGGCTTTTAAAGCGCTTGTGAACAATTTCACTTCTTTGCCACCATTCCTTATATACCCCTCTCTTACACTCTCGTCATTGTGACATACTATCCGCGCCATCTGGTGGTTTCCTGTAATTTGCATATTCTTCTTCAAGATGTGTGTGATAATTCTACAAGTGAAATTTTTATTTTAGAGTTCAATTTCTGTGTGATTCTGAATTATCCTTAATTTATGGACATGAGTGTATATACCTACATCTACTCAAGTTGTTTTACCTATTCAGACCACTAAGGTATCCGACTACCCTAAAATTGTGAATTTTGCCAAAAACTAACAGATTTTTTGAATGATT
Source organism: Trichonephila clavata (assembly GCA_019973975.1). Classification (NCBI taxonomy): domain Eukaryota; kingdom Metazoa; phylum Arthropoda; class Arachnida; order Araneae; family Nephilidae; genus Trichonephila; species Trichonephila clavata. Next base: position 37,227 of record BMAO01029267.1, read on the forward strand.
TATTTTATAGTCCATATTATTAGCTTTATAAAAATACCAAGTTTATTATTTTTCGTTTGCTAGAACAAAAGCTACAAGTGTTTTAGTAAAAGCAGATGCTCTTATTCTAAAAATGAGTACAGAAGTACATAATCAGTAAGGATGCATTACATATTTAAGTTAGAAACCTTTACTTTTAGACTAACGAATAAACAATACATTGTTCCTACATCTAGTTTATTTGCAATAAAAGAAGCAATGGATAACACTTTCCGTATTCGTCACAGGTACAATTAAATTTAATAAAATTAAATTAAATCAAATAATACTCATTAGTTTGATGTGTTGAATCAAGGAACAACATTTGAAACAGTTATTTTTTAAATCATCGTCTCTTTTTGATCAACTATTTGTAAGCCAACTGTAAAATAATTACATTTTAAAAAGTTTTTTTATAAGCTAGATAATCTTGAAACTATATCTAGCCCTTTATTGAGGTTTACACAAAGAGCTCAATTATAATTTCGAAAGAATAGCATCTTTCTTATGGGGCTGTGAAAGAGATATCAAAGAATCGATAAAATACGATTAGTTTTTATTTGTCAAAAACTTTCCTGTATAAACTCTTACTTCAGATTTCGCGAACTCGTAGCGGGCGTTGTCAAGTCCCAGTCTCGCAATGTAGAAAAACTGATGCACATTTAAACTGTAGAGGATGTAAGTCTTCATATTGGCATGGTGTAGAAGTTTGGAGAGGGGATTCTAGTATAGGTGTCGACTTCGTCATTTGCCTGAGGCTAAAAATTACGAAGTCCGTGGCCAATAGCCCTAGCGTAGCTTCAAATTTTGCGACATTAATGTAAAATCAAATCACATCTTATTTCTTTGTAACGCCATACATATTTCAATACTTCAAAATTATCAAACACCTATATTGAAAATTAGTTTTAACGAATTTACTCCAAGTTTTCTTAATTTGCTGAAGTTTTATATTTTGAGAGCTAAATTCACATGATCATGCTTTAAAAAATATTTTTTTATTTCTTCATTATTCTGTGAAACGATAATTCCAGCAAGAAATTCATTCGATAGTATTGAGAATAATTCTTGATAGTTCTATGTAACTAGTTTTTTTTAATATATATATGCATTGCTATGAAGCTTCATGCAGGGGTGGCTCTAGGGCCGGACAAACTGGATCTACGTCCGGGGCGGCATTTGACCGAATTTGAAAAATACTTTTTTTGTTGCGAAAAAATTAGTAACGAAATATTTTCTCTAAAATGTTATTAAACCTAGTGATTTAAACTAGTAATATATATAAAAATTCAGCGTGTTATAAATAAAATCACATAAGTGAATAACTATTTTAAGCAAAAGGATTACTGAGTTAAAAGAAAACTAGATTATCTTAATGTCAATGAAATTATTTTGTATATATGTATCCATAGTTATAGTTAAGAGTATATGGATTGCAAAATTTTATTTTTGAATTAAATCAAAATTATATTGTTGACGAGAAACTTTGTTCGTAAGAGAACTTCCACTTCCGGAACGAGACATTGCACAACCTTCATTCTGGTTCCCAGAATTTTAAAAAAAATTATCTCATTTGTCATGTTAACGGTTAATTTTGATGTTTGTTGAAAATTTTAGAATGTCCGAGGATGCGTAAAAAGTTATTTGGTGCCCAGTACAAGAAGAAAAAAAGAGAGACTAAGAAAAACTAGCCCGTATTAAAAAACAGGCTGGAAGTTTGCTGAATTACTTACAAGGCACTAGAAAAAAGGAAATCAGTATAGAATTAGAATCTGATTAAGACTTTCATGATGAGGATGTTGCTGATGAAACAAACGGAACCGATGGTGGCACTTCTCTGGTTGAAACTACTCCAGGGAAACCCAAAGATCACGATAATTTAACAATGGTATTTAGTTCAGATACAGGAACCTGGCCATTTATTCTATCAGACGCCGATAGATGTTGCGTAAAAGGACCCCCTTAGTCATTAATATGATTTTCCTTATGATGATATTGGTTGAAGATTTAGCTCACAATATTATACCAGAACTTAAAAAAAAAAACGGTGAAAATGTTATGCGAAAATGGTTAGTTTATTCCCTTACAAAAAAAACTGTGTATATTGTTTTTGCTTCAAACTTTTTGGCTATGCCATTAGTTCCTTTCCACAGAAGGTTTTAAAAGTTGAAAGCACCTCGTTGAAACTCTAAAAGAACAAGAAATATCAAAAAACCATAGTCAAAGCCAAAAGTCATATTTAATTTAGTCAGCGATTACAATTCTCTAAAACAATTGACAGTGACTCGCAAAGACTTATTACAAATTACATTTTCGGTAACATATGTATGAATTGAGAAATCTAATCCTAATGTAGTTATCGTTAAAACTAATGACATTTTTTATGTCTCCTTTCAGTTGAAATATTCACTGAAAGAGAACTTTCAAATATAATAGCTAATTTAATTTTTAGCTAATTTCAAATTTAATAGCTAAATTTAATAGCTTTCAAATTTAATTCAGAAACTAGAAATTACAGCTAAATTTGCTAGATATGCGGAGGCAGGCCTACGATAACGGCTCCTATATAAGAAGCGAGAAAGCAGGGGTACAATCTAGAATTAGGACGTTAAATCCGGAACAATCTATGTGACATGTAGTAGCCACACTTTAAATTTGGTCGTTCGTGACATGGCAAAAGCATCCTAAGCAGTATGTACTTTTTTAAATATATGTCAAATAATTTATTTTTCATTGATAACCTTTATTTGTTCCATATTATTAAAATATATGAAGGGCATAACTTTAAAGCCACTAAGTGCAACTCACTGGGGAAGCCGAATATATAGGCTATTATACCCTTAAGATATCATTTGGCAGGTATTTATGATGCGTTATTTAATGATTATAATATCGCTAAAATTGGCAACTCTATAAGAGATGAGGGCTTCGTATTATTAAACTCTATTAAATAATTCAAGCTCCTTTTTCCATCATTATTTGGCATAAAATCTTAAATTGCATAAATCCAATAAGCAAGCTATTGCAGACAGAAGATTATGGTCTACCATCTGCTATGAAACTCTCAAGAAACTGCAAAGAATTTTTTAAGGATCTTTGATTGAATGTGACTTTTGATGAAACACAACGAGGAAATACGACGACATTGATATCTCTCCTAACTTTGAGGTGACGCAGCCGCGTCACAGAGTTCAACGGAAAAATGTTAATTTTTATTATGGAGGTCGAGATGATCCAGTAGAAGATCCAAAATTAAAGTTCAAGATAGTCATATTTTTTTAGAATGGACCAAATAATTATTGTCTTGGAATTCAGATTTAATTTAATGAGCACTCACGGTGATTTTTTTTCAATTTTTATTCAAAAAATACCCTAAAAATTTAATTAATTAAAAACTGTAAAAATTTAGAAATGATTTTGACCGTTGAAGAATCTGATATAAATGTGCTTGATCTAGCAGATGAGATAATGTCAGTTTCAGCTTTACTAGGCAAAGTTTAAGTTTAAAATTTATTTGTTTTAGAATTTGCTCCAAATTTTGCTATTGCATTTAAAACTTAGCTTTCTTTGCCAGTAAATTTAGCAAGTGGAGAGAGAAGTTTCTCAAAATTAAAATTTATAAAAAAAAAATTTCATACTGTCCACAACTCTTTTCTCTTCAAAGGGTTTAGCTACATTCGCTATCGAACATGAAAGAGCTGAACAAATTGATTTGAAAGAATTGATCAAAAAGTCTCTGGAATTAAAAGTCAGTAAAAGAACTTTTTTTTTGTTTATTTTGTTATTTGTTTTATTTTTGTTTTAGTTTTTAATAAAACTAAAACTATTATATTGCCTTTTTCTTCGCAAGAAATATTCAAGTTTTATAGGTGTGTATTGATGAAAAATTTTTATCGTTTTTAATAATAACTTTTTTTTTTACTTTTGAGAGAGGGGTGGCATTTTCATTTTTGTCTGGGGCGGCAAAATTGCTAGAAACCTAGTAACTATAATATAAATATAAACATTTTTAAAGTTTGTTTCACTGCCAGTATGTTTTTTGAAAAATAAAAAAAGCTTTAGTTCCTTTATATATTTTAATCATAATTGTGAAAACTATCTGCAAAACTTAATTCATTTGTATTTATATCTATTCCATGAATCGCACTTCCATTTTTTTTTAAAAATAGGTTAAAAATCTAAATAGGCAACTACGCTCGTGGTGCGTATAAGGATACAGCAAAGTTAAGTTTGAACACATTTTGGTACGTTTCCTTAAATGTGGTGCATAAAAAAATATTCTGGGGCATAGATGCTACTTTCTAAGAATGATTTTTATTCTTCCTTGATTAATTAACTTTTTTTCTCGTTTCTAAAAGTGTTGTATCTTCTGTAGGATTTACGGGGATTTGTAAAAGGTTGGGAAGAAAAGTGTTTATTTTTACAAAACAGGCACACAGCATTTTAAAAAAACACTTATTTATTAAGAACACTTTCAAAAAAATTGGTCCTTTATATACTATTTTTATATATATTATTCACAAATTCATTAAAATATTCCTGTGAATAATTATGATATAGCTATCTCTCCCGATTAAAATTTATTTTGCTATAAGATGTACAGATAACTTTTATCATTGACTTATGAATTTGTGAAACCGATTTATACCGTAGAATCATTTACTTCATATTTATGCAATTTTTTCCGCAGCATTCCTTATATTTTCACACTCAGTTTTAATTCTGAGAAATTATTTTTCATTCATGGTATGGTTTACAAATATTCTTTAGAGTATACGAATGGGCAATCATAGAGTAGAAGCTGGAAAATCAATGATTCTATAAATATGTTAAAAACCAGAAATCTAAAAAATTAAAAATTAAAACATACACAAAATCAAAGCACAGCATAAAAAATACATTTTAAAAAATAAGAACAATTTAAAATTATAATTCAATAATGTGAAATATCGCAATATCACACATAGCCACTGGAATTTTAAACGTCAACTTTACGGTGGGAGCTCTGTAATGGAAGTTATTTTATTTGGCTCAATAATAAGTCCCGAACAAAAATTTGTCAATTTTCAAAAAAGATGTAAAGAAATTCGAAACCTAGAATACAAAAATTTAACAGATTTAGTTGTAATCACACAAAATATTAACCGATTCTTATTGTATTGATGATTTGAAAATCATCAGTATGAATTTTCGCCTACACTTATCTGGTAAAACTATTGGAAATGTCAATTTCTACAGTAAGCATTCCGTTGTCTATATAAATGCTTCTGTTTTCAGATTATTTGTATTATTGTTTATTTGTTGTTACTCAATATGTGTTTGCGCGGAGTGTTTTCACCCCAGCGAATGAGGTATTCATCAAGTACTGGAGCTAGAAATAAAAAAAACATAAATGTTTCACAAATTTACATTGATGATTTTATCGACTGATTCACTTTCTTAAATCACTTTGATCATCCTCGCCTTTTAAAAACACTGCCAGGGATAAGTTTATCTAAATCACTTAAAGTGTCCTTCATTTTAACACTGGAAAAATGTTTTTTTAATCTTATTTTAAGGTTTTGTTAATTTTAATGTGTAGGTAAACCAGACAACTTGTCAGGGGAACTACGTAGCATATATATCTGTAACTTTAACTATCCGATTATGTTTATTATCATAAGGATGAAGGTGCGTCTTAGAGATAGCGAAAGGTTTGTTGATAGTTTCTGGTTATTAAAACTTTTGGAAGAGTTGTTGAGTGATTTCAAGTGGATCTGAATTGGTGGGATCGTTTCTCATTAAGTTTTTTTTCTTTTTTTGAAAGTTTTTTAGTATAACTTTTCATCTAACTTTGGAGAAATTTTTCTTAATTTTAGAACTTACACAAGTTAGTGTATTAATTCAAAATAGAGTGTTGGAGTAAGGTAGAAAAAATGGGTGATTTTTCTCACCCAGAAAATAAAATGGAGGTGGAGACTACAAGTACTGATTTACCATTAAATAAATATAGATGTAATTTAACTGATATGGAGTTGTTGGCCAGGTTTGAGAGAGAGAGGAAAGGTTGGATTTAAATACGAGCCCGCGAATATTACAATTTTCTTAAAATCAGAGAATAACTTTCAGAGTGGTAATCCACTTAAATTAAAAGAAATAATAATGAAAGCTTTCACAATTAAGAAAAGTATTCAGAGTATAAGCAGAACAAGAAATTCAGAAATCATAATCAAAACAAATAGCTGCGTGACCGCCAAAGAAGCATTAAAAATTAAAGAAATTAATGGTTTTAGAATAAGTTCTAGATTATCCTTTATTGGCCTAACTAGTAGTCACATTTTGTGGAGAATTGACACGGAATACACAATAGATGACATAAAATCGGAACTAGAAAATAACAATTACGCAATCTTGGACATTCAACGGTTCACTAAAAAAACAGAATCTGGATTCAAACCTATGAAAATAATTAAAGTAACCCAAATAGGATGCACGATCCCCGAAAGAGTATCAATAGGGTTTGAAATGTTTAGAACTAGCCTTTTTTTCGAAAAACCTAAACAATGCACAAAATGCTGGAAATTTGGTCACATAAATAAATATTGTAGAAGCTCAATTAAATGCCGCGTATGTTCACTAAACCACTCTGAAAACGAGTGTAAAGAAATAAATACAAAAAAATGTAGCTGTTGTGGAGAAAAGCATGAAGCTAACGATAAAAGTTGTAAAAAATATCAAGAGGAAGTCGAAATCTTAAAAATTAAAAATAAGCAACAAATATCGAGAAACGAAGCAGTCGAAAAGTTCCAAAAAGAGAAAAAAACCTCATACTCGGCCATAACTTATAATAATCAAACAGAGAAGATAGAAACTCTAGAAAAAAAGTTTCAAGAATTAAAATTAAAATTGGAAGAAAATAACATATTTGAAAAGAAATTAGAACAAATTGTACAACGTTTTACGGCAGAACTGAATACGGTGGTAACTCAAATAAATTTAAAATTTTCATCCTTGATGAATACAATAGAATCTACGTTAAAAACATTTGCATCCAATATAACAGTTTCACAAGATGACGACTTTCGAATTAATAGAAAAATAAATGAAAAATCAAAAAGACTAAAGAATATATCAGAAAAGAGAGAAAATAAATTAGAAAGTATATAGAACAAAATAAAAAAATTTAGATAAATATACAAAAATATTAATCAGCTTTCTTTTTTGAACATTTAAACTAATTCGTAGTATTGCACATATTTTCCATTTAAATCATGAATATAATCCAATGGAACGCACGTGGAATCAAAAACAAAAGATCAGATATTCTATTCACGCCAATTTTTCAAAAAGCAAGCATTTTAATAATCCAAGAAACTTGGCTACACCCAAATGATAATTTCACAATTCCCAATAAGAATATATTCCGAATCGATAGAGAAATCGGAAGAGGAGGAGGATTAATGATAGTTTTAAACAAAGATATTAGCGCAATAAAAATATTCTCAGAAATTAGCAAAGACTTAGAAATTTTAATAGCCAGAGTTCAGATAGATACAGTTCCAATCACAATTTTTAATATTTACATCCCCCGGGTAACTTTAAAAAGAGACGACAGTTTATCAAAAATAGCATCATGTATAGATAATCACAGCTTGATATTGGGAGATTTCAACGCATCTCATGAAATATGGGGTTCAAAAAATTCAAATGCGTCTGGAAAGAAGATTTCTGATTGGATTATTGAAAATGACTTAATATTATTAAACGATAAAAGTCCAACTTATCTCCATTCATCGGGAATTTTTACATCTATTGATCTTTCTTTATCATCTATAAATTTAAATTATGATATGTCATGGACCACAAATACCGATAATTTTGGAAGTGACCACTTCCCTATAATTATTAATTACAAAAGAACAAACAACTCAACAACAAATAAATTTAGACAAAAAACAAACTGGAACAAATTTATTAATCTTATTCAACAAAAGTTAAATTTAAATGAAAATATAAATATAGATATTATAGAAGAAATTAGAAAAGCCCAAATCTTATCTCATTAATCAGAAATAAAACAGATCAGTTCAAGAGCTCCATGGTGGACAGCAGCATGCGGGTATTTAAGAGCAAAAAAAAAAAGAAAATTTCTTAATAAAGCAAGAAAATACTTTAAAGAAGACTGGATAAAATATAAAGAAATAAGCGCAAAACTTAAGCGAACTATCAAAACCTGTAAAGAAAACTTTTGGCACAAGACATGTGAAAAAATCTCTTCTCCTAAAGTTCTTTTTAAAATAATCCGAATAATCAAAAATAGAACAAATTCGAACTATTCTTCATTTAACATTATTGAGAATAATGGAATCATACTAACAAACGAACAATCCCAAGCAAATTGTTTTTTAAAATATTACTCAAAACAAAACAATGATAGTATCCAAAATATTTTTATTCCGGACAATAGCCAAGATATTAATAAACCGTTCTCTTTAAAAGAATTAAAAATAGCAATATCTCAACAAAAACACAGCCAGTGATAAAATTTCTCTTCAAAGAATCAACCACCTCCCCATCAAAGCAATAAATCTTCTCCTGAAATCATTTAATGACAGTTGGACTTCTAGTCAAATTCCAAAAGTCAAATTCAAACTCACGCAATTATTTTACCCATTCATAAAACCTCACAAAAATCCCAAGGAAATAGCGTCATATTGCCCAATTTCACTTACCTCAGTAGTTGCCAAATTAATACAAAGAATGATCCTACACAGAATGTTAGATTTCAGCTTTCGAAATAAAATTTTTCATGTAAATCATCATGGTTTTTACCCTCACAGAAGCAGTATTTATACGGTTCTTCAACTATAACATGATATTATACTGGATAGAGAACGTAAGGAATATTTTATTCTAGTAGCATTAGATATTAAAGCAGCATATGACTCAGTGTGGCCAAGTGGTCTAGTTTCTAAATTAAAAAAAGTTGGATATTCAGGTAAATTACTACGATGGATTCAAAATTTCTTACATCAGAGAACTGTTCAAATTAAATGGTGGAACAATTTTTCGAAAATCAGCAAAAACAATTATGGTGTACCTCATGGTTGCATCTTGAGCCCTTTCCTATTTATGATTTATATGGCAGACATTTTTGAAATTCAACACGACAGCCATCTTCTGGTTTATGCAGACGACATATTCTTATATAATAGCGGCACAAATTGGAACAAAACAATAGACGAATTACAAGTATCTTTAAATAATATTTCAGCCTGGTGTAAAAAATGGAAATTGTCCACCTCTCCAGAAAAAAGCAGTTTAATCAACTTTTCCAGAAAAAGAAGCACAATACCTCCTATACTTAAAATATGTGATAAACCTATTCCCGAAGTGAAGTGTCTTAAAATCCTAGGTATAATCTTCGACCCCAATATCACTTGGAAAAAACATATTACTTTCCTCCAACAGAAAGGATTTAAATATTTAAATCCAATCAAAGCATTATCGTCCCCTAAAATAGGAACAAGAACTGATCATCTTTTAAATATTATTAATGCCACAATCCGTTCTATTTTTGACTATGGAAGTCAACTTTTTTCCTTTTCAAGCAGTAGCAATAGGCAGAAACTAGAACCAATTTACAATGCTGCATTACGTTTAGCCCTAGGTCTCCCGGGAAACACTCCGATAGACGTATTAAGAGTGGAATCTATGAATGGCAGTATCAATAATCGACATAATTTCCTTTGTCAAAAATTTATTACTAAACAAATAGCATTAAAAGACTGGTCACCAAATGCAAGGTTATTTGGGGATATAAATAATAATTTTTATAGATATAGAGAAAAAGAAATCAGTATTTTTCAAAAGACAATCAACCTGCTCCAAGAACTATGTATATCTAAAGTAGATTTTCTTTAGTGGACCCCTCCTCCTCCTCCAATCTATGAAAATCACAAAATAAACATTTATACTCATGAACTGCCTTCTCAAAACAGATATCTTCCAGATATAGTGCAAAATATGTTTAATGATTACATCCAGTTAAACTTTAATAACAGTATTATAATTGCAACAGATGGTTCTAAAAATACTAATCAAACATCAATTGGAATTTTAATCCCCAAGAAAAAAGTTAGGCAAAATTACATACTGAAAGAAATGATTTCCACTTTCACAGCGGAAGCTATAGCCATATGGACTGCGTTAAAAAATTGGGTTTCAGAAACAGAAAACTATGTCATCCTGATGGACAGCTTATCAGTTCTAAAAAGTATCCTTAATATTAATAGAAAATCCAGTACGATAATATTAAATTTAAATTCAACGTTACACGAGTGTCTCCAAATAGCTCAATCAATTACATTCATTTGGGTACCAGCTCACAAAGGAATAAAAATTAATGAAGAAGTTGATAAATTAGCTAAAGCCTCTCCAGATCCTTGGAATATTATTCCTTGGATTAATTGGGAAGATCTACATACATTTTTCAAAAATCAACACAAAAGCGAAAACGAAGAAATATGGAAAAAGAGCAAGAGACATAAAAATTATAGTTATATTTCTCATCTTAAAAAATGGAATAGACAGGCAGCAAAAAATAGAAAGACGGAAGTTTTAATTAATAAGCTTGCGGGCAAAGAAATTACCATTAAATGATATTAATTTTCTTTTTAAACAAACAGATTCTCCATTGTGTTCAGATTGTCATGTACCAGAAACTAGTGAACATTTTATTTTAACCTGCAACAAATTTCAATCGCAACGTAAAATATTGAAAAATTTTATCTCTAACCATAGTGAATGGTCTTATAGAGAATTGTGATACAATAGAGCATATTCAAAAAGTCGAAGAATTTTTAAAAACAACCAATAGATTCTAAAATACCAGGATATAGATTCTAAATACTCTAGTTTCACCAACCACAGTTGAAGCATAAGTTAACAAAATTTAGAGTTGTACAATGTAATCATGACATATCCTTGCATCCTATTTGAAGGAAATAATTTAAATAATCATTTCGGAGCATAAGGCGCTAGCCAGGGCTCCAGGAGTGCAGTGTTATCACTGTATTGAACTGAACTGAACTAAGGATGAAAATTACGCATGACGTTAAATAGAGAGAACTTTTTGAGTTACTCACGACTTGGGTGTTCCTTTTCGGCACGGTCAAAGGAAAAGAGGTTGCTTGTCATTGGTAGATGTGCAATGACGTCATTATTCTGGGTTGCCTGGTTTGGCGTTATAGCATTTTTCTATGCCCTAGTGGTTCATTGAAACAAGAGATATTTCTCTATTTAGGAGATTGTTTTTCAGGCAGTTTTTTCTTCCATGTCTTGAGTATAATAGTGAAATTCCCTTACGTATCTAATTTTCACTGTAAAAATAAAAATCTGTTGTTTTTTTTTTCATTCACCTAAATCAAAATTTTTAGTGAATTTAATTTTGCAGAAGAAATATATATTTGAGCTTAGTAAATGAGAAACTTAATTACAAATAAAAAAAGATTGTTATATAATTTTTTAATAACCCATTTACTGTGATTAATAATACTTTGAAAATGAATTACGTATTTCGACTTTTATCCTTATGTAAGATATAAAAAGGTTAATTACAAGCAGAGAAAATTGATGTTTTTTATAATATATATTGGTATATTAAAGCACATTTTTGTAAATGAAAGTACTTTAATTAAATCTGTTCATGTAAGTGTTATTTTAAAATGTGAAAATATTATCTTAATTTCTGTTATGTAATCAGGTGATTTTTTTTATGTGTGAAAGACATATTTATTGACATTTTAAACTGATTTGTCCAATAATCTATTTTATTTTTAGAATTAAATTTACTACAAAATTTTTAGCTATTATAAACTAAACTATAAATAAAGCCTATGCTTAAATTTTTATTTTCTATCTTTAGTAAAATACTATGAATAAAGTGATTCGTGGCAGTTGCATAAAAATCATATACTGATACTTTTTTTTTCATATATTTTTAATGCGTTCTTCTGTAGCATATGGTAAATGATTATTGTTTGATTTATAAATGTGTGTGGAGTAGTTCTATTTTGTTTAATGGAAGAAAAATAAAAACATGGAAGAGGGAGAGAGTTACAGATATTTATTCCTTTTTTATATTTGAATAATCAGACAACCTGATCATACTTCTTATCAGAAATTCCATTATAAGAGGAGTACAGAATGATGGGATGCAAACCCCACCCAAAGACGAATAAATTTTTAATTTTAGCATGAAGATTAAGTCTTGGTGTTTTCGTCTATGTTTTTTTTAAAAATATAATCCTCGTCACAAAAATAATCTGTGTACACTACTTCCCATTGTTATATATATATACATATAACTCTACTTTTCGTTCTCATAAAAGTGAACCTTTCAAATCAATAAATACTATTGTATTCAAATCATGGAATTCCTGATAAAGCCATGCAAGGTGCAATCTTAATCTACTTGATAGAATGTGTAATATGTTTATTAACACATAGTGGTAAGATTGGCCTAAGTTATAAGAAAATAAATATATATTTATATTTATGTTTTTCTTCTATTTGTAAATTGAAATGAGGATGCTGTTATTTTTTTTCTTACCAAAGAGGGACTAAGATAACCCAACAAAAGTTTAAGGCTTCAGAACAAGATTCCCCTATAACGTTATTAAATCTTATTAATCTTACTCATTCGATACATAGGTTGCATTTTTAATAATTGATTGAAAGGTTATATTTATCACATTTAGAAGCAACGCAAAGACTTAATTTTTAACCACAGGTTGATGACAAGAACGACACCTGAGATAACACTTCTCTCTAATAGCTTTCACACCAAATTCAAACTAACCATTTGAATTATCATTAACCCATTAAGGATCCAAGTTTAAATGATTTTTCTTCAAGATATGAAAATAAAATTAATATACAATCAACAATTAAAAGTACGAAAAAAAATTAAAATTTTACTTTAACTGAAAAATAACCAAAAAAATGTTTTAAAAATTAAAAATTTAATTTTCCGTTTTCGCAAAGACGGTCTCCTAATAAGTCCTCTTTTATAAACTTTCCCAAAGTAATATAAAACGCTGGAAAGCATTGTAAATTTCGACACTCTTAATGTAAACATCCGAAGAGAAACCTCAGCTCGTAAGGCCTTTTCGGCTTGTCATTTTGCTCATAAACATTGTATCCCTTCCCCCCCCCCCATCCCACAGGAAACGTTGGGGAAGGGAGAGAATGTTCTTTACTCAGACTTCGCTGAATCTTGGACAATGGTAAAGAGATGGTATCTGTTTTTTCTTGAAGACGAGAGGCAGAACCATATGTCTAAGGCAGGGTGACCAACCTTTTTGGGAAGAGTGCCACTTGTAACTTTTCCAACAACAAAACAACTGGAAAAGGTGAAAAAATGTTACTTGTAGGCTTATTATGGAATTTTTACGCAAATAGTGCATTTTTATGTAAATCTAAGAGTGGAATTCAAAGATAATATAAAAATAAGACAAAGTACAAACTTAAGTTTTATAGTTAATTAACTTTTTACAGGTTCACAAATTAATTAGGTTAGCTATAAAAAAAAAGTAACTTGAGACATCTAGTTCTAAATAATTACTAAGCAGTCAGTACTTTTTTAACGTGGCTTTTGAATTTGTAGTCTTTTTTTTTTTTAACCAACTCATCAATATTAAGATTAGTATTCGGAGATGCTAACAAAATTATGTTGTTTTTTAGGTGTATATCAGTAAATTTTGAGTTATATTTTGATTTTATTATATTCATAACAAAAAACATTTGTTCAAAACATATTGATCCAAACTACAACAATATCTGACAGCCAAATCGAGTAAATTTGGAAATTGCTTGCTCGTACAACTTTTCAAAATTCTACATAATTCGGATTCCTTGCAGTTCAAATAAGTTCCTTATATTTTTTTT